>CAEFZX010020507.1:0-38807 GCA_903066825.1 Alfaro cultratus
GCTTTGCGAACGTCTGACCTTGTCAGTAGTGCAGCAAGCAATGACAGGAATGTAGAAGTTTGTTAGATTCATACAGTGCTGATGACATCACAAGCATGACTCTAGTTGTGACATCTCAGAGTTTTCCTTCATCTTTGGAATGATGATGTGAGTGTTTGAGAAATCTACCACACTGACCAACCAACCTCCCCCATCATCCTTCTCCTCACCTTCCTGTCCTCCATATTGGAATTGGGATGGTTATATAGTGTTAGGGTGGCTCTGATTTATTCTTTCTGCAGACTTTTGTTCATGGTTATTTTTGTTGAGGCATTGCATCTTAGGACAGTTGTCCCCTCTGGTTTTGGATGACATACAGTTGGAAGGTTTTTGCTCTTTCTCTTTTAGTTTTGGGCAGTTGGTATGATGAGTATCCATGGCAATACGTTTTTAGGATTATTTTTACGACTTGGAGACGGTAATCATTATCTCAAAAGCTCAAATAGTGAACTAACTGCCACCTGTACTACAACCACAAATCTCATGAGACTTGAAAAGAAGGCTTTGTGCATGCAGAGCAGAGAACATTTCTTCTATAGTTTGTAATGGGTAAGAATCAAATCCCCAAATCCAACATATTTCTGCCCAGCTTTAAACAGCCAGAGAGATATTTACAAGGGAGCAGCAGTAGAGGCTGATGAGATTATTTACCAATTCAATACAACAACTTACGGTGTCACCCAAGACTTGTGATTGTGGGATATTGTGGAAATTGTGTCTGCAATACGGATATTTAAGTGTTAGCATGTCATGACAGCAACACTGTCTTTAGAAGAAAGATTGATACCGGAGATGATCCTTCCTGCCCACAGCAACAACATATACCAACTCTTTGAAGATACTTGGTGGATATTACAACATTTAATTTCCATTTAAATGTTGCGGATGCATATTGGATCACTAGCAATGCAAATATTTATTTAGCTACAGACATGTAGCTACGTTTACCTCTCATAATTAAGGAAACGTACCTCTCATAATTACAGCCATTGCTATCAGTGCTGTAATTAATATCACAGTGATCTGCTTGTTCCCATAGGAGCAGGAATGCTGCTCAGATTGCCTGTGAAATTCAGACAATCTGCATAAACATTAAAAGCAGTAAATGGTCAGATTAATTTCTACCCAGACATCTGTTTTGTAGTTTAGCACTGAGAACCAGGGCGATGGAAAAAGTGCCTCTGGAGCTCAATACAGAGGTGCTTTGATAACCATGTCAGCTGTGATTCCTCTGATAAAATGTGTGTGTGCGTGCGTGTGTGTGTGTGTGTTGTTCTCTTGGGAGAAGCAGTGATATGCTGCGAGGCACCTGCAGCTCCGTGTGGAACAAAGACTCCAGGAAGAGGAGGTTTAACCCCTGTTCTGCGGGTGTGCAGAGGATCTTCTTGTCACATCTTAATCCAATTTATCCAGCCCCTGACCCCCCTCCTAACCCCACTCCCGACCGGTTGCCATAACATCATCACCTCATAAGACTCTGCTCTTCCTTTTTCTTGTCAGCTGTGGATCGCTGCAAAAGCAAAAACACTTAACATAATTGAATGTTTAATCTAGCTGAAAGCCTGTTTTTGGAATATGGAAAGATTTTCCCGGGGAGTGTTGTGATTGGTGGGGCGACGGCACATTCTGTGGTCTCTGCAAGTCCTCGAAATTGGTGCTGGCTAATTGAATGCATCGATTCGGATGGCATGATTCAGTGAGCTGGGGAGGCCAGGGGAAACCTGCAGGGTAATAGAGAAAATAAGGTCAGCGCAGCTGCTCCTGCTTTCATTCTTTTTTTCTGTTTTCTGTTCTCTTTTCCCTTTCTGTCCAGATTCATTACTAAGCAACAGGCCATGACTAAGTAATAGTAACATGTTACACACTCAGTCTGAATGCAGGGAGTGCTAGACCAGCCTGAGGGGACCTAGGAGATGTGAAGCCACCGGAGACATCCTGCTATTCTCATCTGCCCTTCCTCTCTCTCATAGTTGACTCTTTGATCAGAATAAGATTGTTCCACTTCAGATTATCCTCTAGGTTCTCTTGTTAACCCTGTTTGGCGTTCTTAGTAAAAATCCAAAAGAGAGCTGAGCAGGATGTGAACTTCCTGCATAGTTTCCTCGAACGGCTTCTGTTTTACATCAATGTCTTTTGCAAAACAAGACAAAAAAACCCGTCATTAATAGAAAAACAAATCTGTTTTCAGTGGAAATGAATGGAACTAACAATAATATGAAATTATAAAAGGTAGAAAAAAATCTGACAAAACTTACCAAGCAGCAGTTTAACACAAACTATACTGGCTCCTTTGTCGTTCATCCTCTGCTTTCTGTGGCTGCATTTCCATCACAAATGTGCGCCAAACTTTGGCAATATTCTGGCTCATGTCGAAAAAACACAATTTCACAATTGCGGCGATTTCGTTAAAAAACATGCCATCTACCACTTTCTGTCATCTTCTTCATCTTTTCTGCATCCGGTTCATGTGACTCGTGTGATGCGGAAAAAAGTGTTTAGATTGCAGTTTTGCGAAATACATCAATGTTGATTACGGCGGACAAAACACCTCATCCTAATGCAAGAACTTTTTATCAAAAAACTTGTTGTCATGTGTAGCTTTAGTTTGATTCTATAGTGTTTTGGTTGACCAGGAGTTAAATGTTGACTCATCTTGCCAGATCACCATCTTTCATGAGCGAGTATTTATTGTATGACCATTTAGCTAGACAAATTTCTTATTAGATAAATCATGATCAATTACAATCAATGCTGTTTAAAAGAAACCTGTCCGTATTGTCCGGATTCTTTCCACTGTTTGTTCGACAAGAATATACTGTAAATACCAACAAAATATGACTTTTTTTTACTGTGTGCAGTATAGTGATATAAATCACACTTCATGTGACTGATGTCCTAAAGATGCGTGCTGGAAAGGAGTATGTTTTGAAAGAGCAGTATTTGTGTCTGTGAGGCTAAAATTGCTATTATTATTATTTTAATCCCTATAGTACCAAAAAATTTTGTTTTTTGTGTCCTCTACAAGCTAACTGCTAACAGGAAGTCTTATAACTTTCCTACAGATATGGCCTTCCTCTCGCCACTGATTTGTGGAGAGCTGATCCCCTTTGCAGATTCTCCTAGCTGAATTGTGAATCTGTGTGGCTCTACGATGTTCCCAGGGGCCCTCTGGCTATTTCTCTGAGTAATGTTCTACTTGCTTTATCATTTTTTGTTGATGGGTTGAACAGAGCCCTGTAAGACGCTCAAAGTTTGGGGTATTACGTTCTAACCTAAACTGGCATTAAACTTCACAACTGTCTCTTTTTGGTCCTTGATTTTTATGACGATGTTTGTTCTCTAAGAAACCCCTGAGACCTTTCTAGAACAACTGTATTTATATAAATTACACCAGAGGGACTGTTTGCTAGCTGGGTGTTTCCCCAATGTGGTTGGTTGCACTGAATTTTTATTTAGAGGTATCGGAATACAGGGAGCTGAATACAAATGCATATCATACTTCTCAGATTTTTACATATACAAAGAATTGAAACGTCATGTAACATTTTCCTTTCACATCACAGTTGTTCAGTATTCTGTGTTGGATTAGTAACATGCCTGAGATGCAGTTGTAATGTCGCATAATGTGGAAACCTTCGAGCAGTAATTTGCAACACACTTTATGTTCTCAACTAAATGTCAGATTGGGAACCTTAAAGGGACAGTATTATGAAAATGACCATGTTATAATGTTATTGCCTCATCAAAAACATACCTGGCATGTTGCCTTGATTCTTTCATGCATGTGGAAGAAATCCTTTAATCTCCCATGGCAACCATTCAGGGGTGCATAAACGCCTGGGTGGACGAAGCTCCTATTCAAAGCTGCAGTTTCCAAAGCGTCCCAGATCAGACGTCCCCGCGGGGCCCCCCATTCAGTTCCTTCAGACTAGCCAGCAGCAATTAGGAAACTGCCGGTGGAACTGTGCATCATCTGAGCTCATTATATGAGCTGATTCTCAGACCAACGCTAGTAAAAACGTTAAAATATTAATAGAAGAACCATGTTGTGATGACTTCCTGAAGGCGGAGTGTCAGGAAGATCAGGAGCTTCTTAAAGATACAGAGACCCAATATGAAGGCATTAAATTATTCTTTTTTATAACAAGGTATAAATTATACCACTAGGCCTGGCGCGATAAACAATTGTTCAATTAATCGCATGATAATTGAAAATTATCAACCTTATTGTAATTTATCGGCTTTATCGTTTCTTCCTACCTTTTTTCTCTTTCTATTGATGACACTGGATGAAAAAAGGCTCAACTCCGATGCTCTCCACTGACCTCTCCCTTCCTCACTTCCTCAGGGTAAGAGAGGAGTGAATTACTGCATCAGGTAGTCTGATATGCCCATCTTCTCTATCTAAATCTAACGATTATTGAAGGGCAATATAGTGTACAGACTTCATAATCTGTACTCTTTTGGTTGAATGTAGTTTTCATTTCCACTTTGGTTTTATGTTGTGTTTTGTTTTTATTCAAGTGCATTTTCTTTTGTTAACGGAGACTGAGAGTCCATTTGTTTCTGGTTGTTTTGTTCCAGATCCAGTTGTTAAGTGTTCTTTTGAAAATAAAGTGTATTTATTTTTGGCAAGATGTGCTTGCATTATGTCATTACCATTACATCAGTTTAAAAATGATCTTCAAACAATATTATCGTTTATTGCAATAATTTTTGAGACAATTAATTGCTCAGCAAAATTTGTTATCGTGACAGGCCTAGATATCACAGCAGGTGAAATGAATTCATCTAAAATAGAAGAAGAAGAGTATTTTTGAAAAAAAGTATTGCGATTAATGAGCTCATTTATAACAGTAACCTAGGACAGAACACATGACAGGAAATCACATTGGTACTTGCTGTTTAATTAAATCGATGCCTTATATTTAACATCTAAATGTTCCAGAGTGTGTGTGTGTGCGCTGGTCTCTGTGTCAGGACAACCAATCTCATTGAACCTAATCAGATCAGAGTGAAGCAGCAGGACGGGGACCTTTCTGTAATTACATCACCCCAGAGGCTCTGAGGAGGCTGGACATGCACCGACCCAGCTTCAGCATCCTCACGTTTTATGGCTTTGCTCCGTTTTACTGGACTGACTGAGTTAAGTGCTGACAGCAGCCTCCAGGGGCTCATCATTGCTTATTTGTTGCTATAGTGAAAAAGTAATTTCAATTCCTGCTTACTTAGTAGAGTTTAACACACTGCATGCGACTGAGCCCGGGAATCAGACGAACATAAGAGCTGCTTGACACAAACAAACCAAAATTTTACAAACTGACTTAAAGTAGAGAACAAAAAGCAAAAACTTCAAAAATAATAAAACCGTCCCACCAGTTTCATATTTACAGAAACATTAATCAATATGTTTGATGTATATTTGCTTGATTTTAATTGGTTACTGTGTTGTGTTTTTATGGTGTGAAGCACTTTGAACTGTTTTGTTGTTGAAATGTGGTACACAAATAAACTTGGCTTAAAGTTGCAGGAAGTCATTTTTATAGAAAAAAAATGTTTTTTTACATATTTGTTCAAACTGTCATATTATGACAGTGTGTTATGAAATAGATATTCATATCTATTATGAAATAGAGCTGCTATTGAAGGTGGAGCTTGAATAGCAGCTCCACCTCCAGTCTGAGCTGCTATTGAAGAAACCCACATCTCCCGACCAAAATCAACCAATAAGAGCAAGGAGGAGGGGCTTAGCGCTGTCAATCAAGCTCATGTACTCACTACTAAATGTGCTAATGGCAGAGAGACAACTCACCATTAAAGGAAAACTGTTTATCCGCCGTCATCGTTGGCCAAGCTAATTGTCCTTAGCATACACAACAGGCTCTTCTAGCTGTACAATAACAAGGATGGGCAGCACCAACAAGACTGTGATTGACAGCATTAAGACACGCCTACTGAATTTGATAGGTTCTTTATACTTAGCACTAGCACAAGGCAGAGCAGCTAATTTTTTCCACAGATTATCTGTCTCATAAACAGGCAAGGCATATTGACAGCTTCGACAAATATGTAAAAATAAATTTTTATATAAGTTACATTCTGCAGCTTTAAAATTAGAGCCATAAGCAGTGAAACAAGTACTCATATGAGGACATATCTAGAAATGTGAGATCATCCAAATAGACAAGAAAAATGAAAAGAAGGAAATTTAGTGTTGCAGTGCCTGACATCAGAGCGGTCACCTCTTGTATCGAAGCTATTAGTCCTCATCTGGGGTTGGATTCCTTAAGACCTTTGCTGCATGTTTTCCCATTTTCTGTGTCTGATTAATGTGAGTAAAGGTCACTAGTACCACGGAAAGTGCATCCAGGAAAACTGTGAATACCTCGACTCCAGACGTGACCCTGAATGTGGCACAATCTCACTTTATATCATCTTGTGTTGGAGTCTCAGTGACACAATGTTTCCTTCCACGTTAAACTCAAGCAGGATTTTTTCTCTGCTCCTTCCACAGCCTGCTGTCAGAGGGAATCTGTCCAGGTTTCAGAGCAGAGCATCTGCATCCCGTCAGTGCAAAGCGTTGCTCTCAGGACGGCGGTTGTCGGGTTGACCTGTTGTCGCCTGCAGCAGTTAGAACGACAGGTCCAAACCGGATTGGGACTGTTTGATTCTGACTCCTGAAACCGCCAGAAACAACCTGACCGGCGTGTCGCAGCCTCGCCAATACCACTTCTCTCTGGTTGCTATGACAACCAGAGTGACATGCAAATTGTGGTGTTGCCATGGGAATGCGCTTTTCTGAATGACACCGTGATACAGAGTGTTCGGGTGCGAGAGTGCGTCACCTCGGACCCCCTGACGCATGAGTCAGGTCCGGCGGCCTCGGAGGGGAACCAACACTCTGATAACGTCAGAGACGGGAGAGTTTTGGATTCCTTCCTTCCCCACAGTTTTTGTTTTTTTTTTCTTTCACTGATAATCTGGAATCTTAGGAATTTAGCCACAGATTTGGTGGCTGTACGCGCACAAATCTGAGGTCAACCTCATAGTTTTCCAGTGATCTCTAAATCGGTCTGTTTACTGGGCCAGTGGGTCAAATGCCACGTTACCACGGTGACCTGATCAGTCGCAGCGACTGGGCCCTGCCAGCTGCACGGCATGGTTTAAAGTGCACATCTGTCCCTCTGAATGCAGAGCGGATTAAAGGCGTGAGCTCATGATAGTGATTTAGACACAGATTGTAACTCTGTGTCCAGTCTCTAACTGGGTTCTCACTTCTGGATCACAGTCTGGTTTTTTTACAGGCTTGTGACTGGACTTGATGTAGGCTGGAACCAAACATTTTTTCTTTTTACATAAAATTGACTTTTATTTTGCTTTACATCATGTTATAATGTTTTTCCCTCATCAAGAATATACCTATGTTGACTTAATTCTAACAGTTACTTGATTGTGCTATAAAATGGCACACTGGGCTCTTCTGCCAGATAGATTCAGCATAAGCAGAGCCTGTCATGTGAAACACTCACACGCAATATTTATTAAGACAAACAGGCAAAAATTAGAGAAAGTAATGAGTATTTCAGTATTTGATTGGTGCAATTAGTTACTGAACCACACATCCAGTGAATTGACTGACGCTGTAGTAAACATGATGGAAAGATATCGGGAATGAAGCTCATCAAAAAGAGCAATGAAATGCATAACCAGGCTGGAAAATAGAATCATAACTCAAAGAACAAAAACTATAAACCATTAATCAAAATAAATTTACTAATCATGTAAGTCAAGGAAAAAGCGGGCATAAAAGCAGAAAATGTTTTCCTTTGTTACATCTTTTATTGGTTTATTTGCGTCCATGTGGTGACGGCAGACTGACCGTTCCTTCTGCAGTGACTAAGGGATCAAAGACCACAGCTTGACCTTTTGGTCCTGCCCTTTACACTCTAAACCTGTTCCAGATTTCTTGAATAATTTAGGATTTATTTACACAACACAGTGAACTACCCCTTTTTAATTTAAAGATGCTAGTATTTTTCCTGCTAACAAAGTACATGAGCAATAAAAACAAAGCTGGGTGGTGAAGTATGGATTTGTGCTGCAGGATTTTCCAAAATGGAAACCTTTAAAAAGCATACGCTAAAAAAAAAAAAAGGCTAATTTGCTTTGTGTGTTTATGTATCGATGACATCACAAAAGGGAGAAGAATTTCGTCTACATTAGTAAACAATGACCCAGACATATTCAGTGCAGTCAGAAATTTAACTGGTTTGAATTGGTTTCTATTATGATTGAAATGTTCCATTTGATTTGTTTTAGTTCGGATTCGCCTCTTGTAAAAATGCATAAATGTAAGTTTCCTAAATACTTTTTTCAGCGCAGTGTGCATAAAGTCTGAACTCCAAAGGGAAGCTCCTGTAGTTTCTAAGCTTTCTGACCTTCAGAGCAGCCTTACCCACTCAGCTCCTTCAGACTAGCCAGCAGCAATTAGTAATCCACCACTTAGCATTGGCTGAGCTCATTATAGGAGCTACTTCTCAGTGAAACGCTGGTAAAAACATTCTTAAAGGGTTAATAGAGGAGCCGTGTTGTGATGGCTTCCTGAAGGCGGACTGTCAGAAAGAATACATTTTTAAAGAGACAGATGCCCAATTTCAAGGTGTTACATTAGAAAGTAAAATTTCCTTTAAGTCATATTTGATATGCAAAGCATTTTCATAACAACTGAAGGTATCATGGTTACTAGATTGTGCTATAAAATGCTACTACGTGCCTGGAAAATAGATAATGCTTCCCCTTTAAATTGGCGTCTATTTAGGAAAATACAGTCGCCATGGCAGTTATGACAACGCCAGCAGTCACTTCCTTCATTTCTATGTGGCCCTGATCCCACCTGGTCAGTAAACCGTGATGACACAGGGATTTAGCAATGATTGCTTTTCTGTTAGATGCTTTAAAAAAGACTGTGACTCATGATGCTGTCAGGTGGTCCAGCTATCAAATGCTCCACTTTCACAAAGTGTGATGATCACTGGAACAAATCTACATAACATAAATGTGTTATTTAGCACTGAACTGAGTATCTGCCATGTCTCGTCTTTCTGTCCTCATGCAGGCTGCAGACGTGGAGAGGCAGCTGTCCACTCAGGTCCATTCATTACGGGACGACTTCAGGGAGAAGAGTGTGTCTACAAGGCAGCACATGACACGCCTGGAGACGCTGCAGGCTGAGGTCAGCCGCACTCTGCAGCTTTCACTCACACGTTTCACTCACAAATGTTATGATCTGAAACTCGGAGCATGTGATGCTTGAAGACGTTCTTGTGCATAAATGCAGAGATCATAGAGATTTTCTGGATGATTTCTGGTCACCGATTTTTAGCTGATACTGATTTCTCTTCAAAAATAATAATAACAATAATAAGCAGAATATTTTTTTGCTTTTCGCATTAAAATTGTAACTGCCTTTTTTGTGGTAACATAAAACAATGATTCCTGTAAAAGAGACAAATCTGACAACTGTCCAAAATTCTGCAATTTATGATATGCTGGGATTTATTTGTTCACGTTCACATTTCTGTTTCTAATAACAGCAGTGTCTAATTTAATATTGGAATGAAGCCAACCCCAGGCGTGGCGGAGAGTGGATAGATTGATGGATAAATGGATGAAAAAAGCCAGCAGCTAGTGTCTGACTCCCGGTTGTGACAGCCTGACTCAAAAGCAGACATGATTCTGTTGGATACATCAGCTAGGCCTTCGTCTGACTTCATTTTTAAACACCTCAATGATACAGTTAACAGTCTTCTTTACTCAGTACCAGCTTCCACATGAAGAGTGTTGTTTTACTATTGGCCAGTTAGCGATTAAGTTTCTTGCTGTTACTGATAGGAAAAGTCAGAGTTTTTGCCAGAAAACCTTGAGATTCTGCATTTCTGAGAGGTTTTGATTTAAACTCCTGGTAAAACATGATTCAAATAAGTCATTATTTCTAGCATACTGTTTTCTAAAGGAACAAAAAAAGAGCAGAAAAAAAAAAGTTTAGACTGTAGCTGAGGTTTGCTTTAAAGTTTCCAGTCATAATTGAACTCTCAGAGGACGAATGACAAGGATGGGATTATTACTGAAGTGTAATCTCTTCTTCTTTTATTTCAACATTTCTGTCTCTCTCTGTCGCTACTTCCCTCTCCTTTTGTCTCGGCTGGAGCAGCAAGGGCTAGAAGTGAGTGGTTCCGTCAGACTGCATGCTGCATGTGGCGTCTATGTCCCTCTTTACAGTGTTGCCTCTAACAAGTACCCTGTTTTCAGGGAACATCCTTCATGTTTTTGTCAGGTCGGATGGTCATGATAGCATACTCCATTCCATTCGCTGGTGTCTTTTTTGTTTTTTTGGCATCAATCATGGTAAATGTGTCAAAAGAAGGAGGAGGTGTGGTCATGATATGTGTTGATGAGGAGCTCTGCAAGTTCAGCTTCTCTGTTGCAGTGAGAAAACACCCAGACTGCAGAGCCTGCGCTATAATTGGGCGAAGAAGCTACTGCTCTATATTTAGCTGAGATGCTGCAATGTCTGGGTGCTCCCACTTTCCCTGCGAGTTGCCTTCATATGACATGTGACGATGACTAACGGCTTTCCAGTCTGTTTCGCATGAAAACACATATTTTAAAAAAAGGTAAAAACCCAAGATGCGACAGCGTAGAACTTCTAACGGCAGAGAAGCACAAGAGATCCGCCTTCGAGCGGCTGCGTTATGAAGTAGGTTACCAGATGTAGGTCAGGGGATGAAAAGGAACAAGATGTGATTTTTGTTTAATGGGGAGGTGGGGAAGCTGCTCGGGCAGATTCAGGGGGGAAAATGGTTGTTATTGTGCAAGATTTGGGTTGAAGGCCGTTGAACTGGCAGGGTAATGAACAGGCTCATACCAAGCTTTGTGTAGATGCTTAAGGATACCAGAGCATTCCTGAGGACGAGGGTGGCAACCGACACCCACGCTCGTGCTAGGCAACACACATTCTTCAGACCAGTGGGAGTACTTTTTAATCTTGTGCAAGAGCCCAGCTTGCTCCAGAGGTAGAAAAAAACTAAACAAATAAAAACAACCAAATGTAGCCTTTAATCAGCTCCGTGACTTCATTTTCTGTGAGCAACCAAGTTTCTCCACTCAGCTCACGGTATTCCGCTGTGTAGCGTCTAACCACCTCCGTGTGACATGTCAGATTAAGATGCTGTCGGAGAGGAAGATGGAGCTGGAGCGCCGGGTGACTGCCATGATGGAGGAGAACGAGCTGCTGCAGAACACCGTGGATGACCTGCGGGAGCGGACGCTGGTGCTGGAGAAGCAGTGCCACGAAAAGGACCTTCAGGTGAATCCAGGCCAAAGGAATCTTTATAGCTATTTAGTTTAATTCAATAGTTGGGACCAAACATTTTGAATGCGACAAGATTTTGTTTGCTTTTCCACAAACTTTTCTGCTCCTGTCTTGTTGGATGTTTTTGTCAGCTGTGTTTCTGGTGTAGTGAAGTTTGATAGTAACCGTTTCAGTACTTGTTACTGGGAAATAGATCAAGTTCTTGCAAAGAGGCAGTCAGTTTTCAGTGTGATTGAGTGTTTTGAATCCACAATTTCAACATTTTTGCCTTGTTGATCTCATTTTTTATTGATTTCATCACTGAGCCCTTTCCCACTTAAGGCACTGGCTCACAGCAAAGGTCTCAGGAAGCCACTCTACTGATGTAACACAGACCGGTGGAAACGCTCACTGTTATCTGGAAAGTTCCTTTACCAGATGTTAAAACAAGCTGTGCAAAATAAGAAAATAACTTTAGTTATAGTTTTCCTGGAGGGAAAGGACCTCTGTGCTGCCTGTTTTAATACAAGGCGTGGAATAAAGGGAGAAAATGAGTACAAGACTTGGAGAGGAAATTGTGGATAAAACAGGGAAAGTTACATCACCACAGAAATTTAAAACAAAAAAATAATAATTATCACTCGACTGATATGAAAAGCTTGTCTTGTGATATGTTTTTCAGCCATATTACCTAGCCCACAGGTCAAACTTCCCACTTTGCAAATTCAAAAAACCTTGTAAAGTTTGGGAAACGTTTAGACATAGACATGGTTGTATAAATACATTTTTTTGCATGTCACTGACAGTTTTTTTCAGATGGATGATAGCAACAAATTCAAAGACTTAACTGCTCTGTTATGCCTAGTTGCGACAAAGCCAGCTGGAGCTTCAGGAGGTCCAGGTGTCCCACAGACAACTGACGGCTAAGTTGACCGAGCTGACGGAGGAGCACAGTCTTCAAACTCTCAGCCCCCACCCGTCCAACCTGCTGTGTGAGATAGAGCAGAGCATGGAGCAAGAGGAGCAGGAGCAGGAGAGGGAACAGGTAGCCCTGACTCGTCCGCTCTCCGTGAAGCATTGCTAGCTGAAAGCATGTAAATTAACATCTAAACGCTTCCCGTTATAGCTGCGTCTACAACTTTGGGAGGCCTATTGTGAAGTTCGCTCGCTCTGTTCCCATCTCCGAGGAAACGATGTCACAGACTCTGCACTCTCCACCGACTCATCCATGGATGAGTCCTCGGAGACGTCCTCGGTCAAGGATGTGCCTACAGGGAGCCTTCACACCAGCCTATTAGAGCTACGGAGGTTAACACAGAATCTGCTGGATGGGAATGAGTCTACGGTAAAAGATCAGAGCTGGTTTTCTGGCTCAAATTCTAAATTCATTTAAAAAAATTTACATTTTGAGTTGAGTGAGATTCTTTTAAGAGGCAGAGGGTAGTAAATATTTTCCCGGCAGTACATAACTCTTTTGGAGTTGACATTCAGGCTAAAGCTAACTGGGAAAACAAACAAATTTGTATGCATTTATTTATTACTAAAACCTCCACCCAAACCGGATATTTGAGAAAACTGTATTTGTGGGAAAACGAAGATTTAAGGACCGGCGCATTAGTCTGCAACAAATACTTGCTGTGACATGATTCCTAATCAAGACTGGTTAAACTAAACTGACAGCAATTCGCAATATTTTTCTTGAACTCCTTTAAAAAATAATAAGAAAAAAAGAAGCACTACTGACATCTGAGCTGTGACTCTACACCTCCCCGGGGTGTGTGTTGTGAAGTTTGTTTTTGTTTCCTTCTGGAAGGGTTCACGGCGCAGTGATGAGGAGGCGCTAGAGGAGCAGGTGAGGAAGATGGGAGAAGAACTGCAGGAGGTCAGAGAGCTTTATGAAGCGGAGCAGCACAAAACACGTGGCAACGAAGAGGAGCTGCTGCAGATGCACAATCAGGTATTCTGGTGCTCAACTTAAAGGGGCAGTGTCAGGCAAAATCAATGTTTTTGAGCTTTGCATCATGTTGTTACTCCCTCGTCAAAAACATTCCTGTAGTGTCGCATTGATGCTTTTGTGCATGTTTGAGAAATCCTTTGATCTCCGTAGCAACCATTCAGCTGTACAAAACGCTTGGGTGGATCTAGCTCCGCCTTCGAGACACAGCTCCTCCTCCTAGCTGAGGTTTCAAAGTTTCTGAGCAGGGCGACTCCCCCACTCAGCTCCTTTAGACTAGCCAGCAGCAATTTGCAAACACCTGATGGAACTGTGCATATGACTGAGCTCATTATCAGCTACGTCTCAGTTGATCTCTGGTAAAAAAAAAAAAAAAAAAAACTTTCATAAAGGGTTAATAGAAGAGCCATGATGAGTTCCTGAAGGTGGAGTTTCTGGAAGAGTGGGACTTTTTAAAGAGACAGAAGCCCAGTTTCAAGGGATTACATTGCAAAGTTTAATTTCTTTTTGTCATATTTGATATATATGGAATTTTCACAACAACTGAAGTTAACATAGTTACTTGATTGTGCTATTAAATACCACTATGTGGCTGGAAAATACACAATACTACCCCTTTAACACTTTCACTCACTCTGTTGGACTTTATTCAGAGTTTTGTGAGGTAGCTGGTATGCAGAAGTTTCTTCTAAAGGAATGCCTGTCTAAGGTCCAAGAATAGCAGAGTTGATGGGGAAACTCATGAAGGGTTGTTATATAGGACACGACTCCAACCTGCCTTCACTCCTCCAGGGCAACCGACTTTCTTCTCTTTGCTCGAAAACAAGTCCTGCAAACATCCGTCTGACGTCAGCTGCACTTTAACTGGGTCAAATAATTATTTCATACATGAGCAGCACTCTGACTAAACCGTGCCAACCGAGCTGTTTGGAATGCACAAACCATTCATCTCTCACCTCCCCTCCATTCCACCTGTGCGACCTCCAGATGGCGCTGCTCTCCATTGAGATCTGCTCTCTGAGGGAAGAGAACGAGCGAATGAGGGCGATGGCGGACGTCCGAGAACCCAGTGAGCAGCTCCAGAGCGCCATCAGAGACCGAGATGACGCCATCGCCAAGTAGGGTCAATCACAGAACACACAGAACAGCACACCGACACAAACCATACAGATACAACTAAATGTACTTTAAGAGGTTTGTGTTCACTCGTCATAAGCAGGGTGGCCATTGTAAAGTTAGGCAGCAAAAAAAAACAAAAAAAAACCCCCAGCAATATTTAGGTTTATTAAACCTGTCAGAGAAAGAAATGTGGGTGTTCATTTTTCAAAGTCATATTTTCACCATGTTATTCATACATTATAATTATCAGAGTTCCAATTAAATAATTCATTCACAATTTAAATATTTAATTCCCAACTAAATGTTTAATTCTATTAAATATTTAGTTTTATTTAGCTCTAAATTAACTAACATTTAGCTGCAAACTAAATATTTATATTGCTGATGCTGAGCTGGAAGGTTCTCCTGTAGCAGTCTGCATTACAGCTGCTTGAAGAAGCCTCTGACTGAAAGCCCTCTGTTGTTGTATAACATTTTCATGAAGATGCTCACGGTTATTCATAATGTTCTCTAGTTAAACTACACACTACTTTGTGTTGGTCTTTAACATGTTGTCTTGAGACTTGATGTAAAAATGGGTTTTTAATCTTTGCTTTCATATTTTATCTACATTAAGTAGAGATTGCCAGCAATTTCAAACAAAGCTTATGCTTTTGTTTTTGCAAATGTAAAAATACTGAAGCCTGTCTTCTTACTCAATATGTCTGTATTTGTGTGTGTGTGTGTGTGTGTGTGTGTGTGTGTGTGTGTGTGTGTGTGTGTGTGTGTGTGTGTGTGTGTGTGTGTGTGCGTGCGTGCATGCATGTGTGTGCGTTGCAGGAAGAAAGCTGTGGAAATGGAGCTGGCTAAATGTAAAATAGACATCATGTCTCTGAACAGCCAGCTTCTGGACGCCATCCAGCAGAAACTCAACCTGTCACAGCAGCTGGAGGCTTGGCAGGTGGGTCAGAGAGGACAGGAAGCAAACAAAGAGCAGCTTTTTTAAAAGTAGAAAATACAAACTTTGTATATGTAGTGCAACTCAACCTGTTTTTTAAGTTCATTTATTCACCATTTGAGTGAACTGAAACTAACCTTCCTCATCACGATTCCAATGCTTTAAGTAGTTTCATATTTGTGACTAAAAGCTGCAGTATGTAACTTTTATAAAAAAGTTTTTTTTTCCTACATATTTGTTAAAATCATCATTATGTCGTGATGGTAAAGTATAAGGCAAATAATCTGTGAATAAGCTCCTCTGCCTTCTCCCAGTGCTTCCAGTGCTAAATGCAGTAATACACCAGTCAGAAACAACCTGCCATGAATGCTAATGCTAGTTAGTATAGCAACTGATCATGGCAGATAAACAGTTTTCCTGAAACTGCAAGTCGTTTCTCCGCCGTTAGGACATTTAGCAGTGCATACATTAAAATGATTGACAGCGTTAAAACCTTCCTCCTGGTATTGTTTTTTTTTCTCCCCCATAAAATATATTCATTAATTTATGTTTTTAAGAACAAAACATAACACAAACCAAAAGCGCAGCAGTGCAGTTCAAAGGAGAATCCAAAGAAAGTTACATATACAGCTTTCATATTTTCATCATTTTATAGTCTAAGCCTTAATAAAGACAAGGTGGTGGACGCATGTCCTTGACCATAGTCCAAGAAGGGTTTCCGTTTGCACCAAGTGGGATGTCTTCCAAAATAATCTCCCTGCACCCAAAAACAGTTTTGAAAATCCACTGCAGTAAAATGATTAGTTGCTTCTGGCCAGGGGCGATGCAGTTCGTCAGCAGTAGTGCTGTGAGGAGGTGGAGGAGCCTCATGTTTCGTCACACCATTGTGGCAGTTTTAACAAATATGTGAAAAACCTACTTTTGTAAGACAGTTACATAGTGTAGCTTTAAATCCGCTAACAGAATCTCTGCCTGCTGTGTGTGACGGCGTCCAGTAGGGGGACTCGTTACCGTCTCCCTCCCCGCCCTCTCTCCTCTGTAACCAGCAGCTCTTTCCTCTCTTCTCCTCGCCCACAGTTCGCCTCCTCAGGGCTCTTTACTGTTTGGCTCTTGTGGTTTCTGATCTAGTGGCCTTTCTCAACTTCAGTACCACCCTCTCTCCCCCCGCGGTGCCTCCCCCCTCCTGCCTTAGAGGTGAGGCCTGAGCCGCTGTCTCACCGCTCTAACCTGACCGAGTCATTTCACGCTGAAGATCTGCTACTAGAACCATCCAGGTCTTCATCATCCCTGCTCCACCTCTCCTCTCTCTCTCCCTACTGCAACACTTTAAGTTTTGTTTGGAGACTGGGCTGGGGTCATCTTAACTGATCCATAGACGATCACAATTTAGTGACCAGTGGTTTTATGTTGGTGCCGCTTAACATACAAGCTGGCACTGAATGTGTTTCTGTTGTGGGAAAATGTGTTTTTATGCACCCAGTGTTTCTTTTTAATCGTCTTCCAGCTGTCAGAGCCCTCTGGTGGCTGAAAGCCAAACATAAAGAAAGTCATGTAGTTCACAATGACTAGACTTATTTTTAAGCATAAACATGTGAAACAAGAAAGCTTATAAATATAAATAGTAGTGCTGCAACTAAAAATTACATTAGTTATAGATTATTCTGATTAATCGGATAAAAAAAAAAAGGTCACATTCTGTATTACGGTACTTTTTTAATAACATTACAACTACATTAAAAGATGGAAATAAATAAATAATTCAAGTAGAAAATAAACATTTCATTAATATGCAGTAACATAACATTCCTTTAGTGAATTTATGCTTGACTTTTCCATTGAGTGTGGGGCTGATCTGTTGATTATTGTTAAATTAAACGACCAATAATTGGATAGCAAAAGATGCAGGATAGGAGATTTGTTTTCTACAGAATTTGAACCAGGTGAAGCTGAAACTATACCACTTGATGAGTTTTGGGTACAACATACTCAAAGTCAAAGGGTTCTATCTTAAACGCAAAATGTTCGTACTTTTTGTACAGCTTTGGATTAATTGCTCTGAATCGGTTCTTTCAGCACATCACCTTTATTTGAGTCTATTCCAGTTAATGATTAATTACTAAATTAGTTGACAATTATTTCAATAATCAGCCCTAATAAATAGTTTCATTTTTGTGCACACTCCTCAATGTGCAGCAGGTGAGAAATTAGCTTGTCTTACACTCAAATGTTGAAAAGGATACAAACCGTCCATGTGAGCATGTTTTGTTACAAGACGTCTAAACAGGGATTCCTGGACGTCTCAGCTAAATTTGGTAGCTACGTTCTCCAATGCGACTTGTGTTTTTTTGCGTCACACAAATCACAACCAGATATTGCCACTGTTGCAAACCATGAAGAAGACAACAGGAAGTGGTGGGAGGGTGACGGGTTTTTTAATGGGCTTGTTACATGAACACACTTATTCATGTGCGTTTCTTATGCAGTGGAAACACAGCAACTGCGAAATTATGTCTTTTTGACATTATCAGAATACCGACAAAGTGTTGTGCACATTTGTAACAGAGACGCAGCCAATGGCCCCAAACTACGTCAGAATAGCTGCAGAAGAAGAACTCAGGAGTTGGAACAACTCAGCCAAACTCAACCTGGAGGAACTGCTGTGGTGGGACATCGAGTCTCAGTGAACTTAACAACACAGGACACAAAATTTGAGCTAAATTTCTTCCACAATGATGGAAGAAAATGAATAAATTCATTGAATAGAACTGCTTTTAGTAAATGCTGTTAAACGGCATTAGTTTTTGCTTTGATTATATTCCTTTTTAACTTAACCTATGACTTACATCAGACCTCAACACTATGCATGTTGACTTAGTGTTTGAGTACTTCTTGAATTATTACACCAGCAGTTAACTTGACAGAGTCCAGTCTTGTCTCCAATGTTTCACATCTCACCCCCCCCCCCCACCCACAGGCCGGCGCCATCTCTGTTTGTTTCTCTGCGGTTCCCTTCTCTCTCGTTCACTTTGCCGTCTCTGGCCGTAGGACGACATGCACAGAGTGATTGACCAGCAGCTGATGGACAAGCACCAGGACGAGTGGCGCTCGGTCCACGCCGCGCTGTCCGGATCGTCGAGGAGTCAGTCCCCGAGGCGAGCTCGCCGCGTCTCTGAGCGGGACAAGAGGCTTTTCTCTTTTTTCAAAAAGAACTGAGCCCTGTTGGACCTGGCCCTGAAAGCACAGCAGAGACAGACGGAGGTGAGGGAGCGTATGGGTAAACAGCTCAGCCAAAGACAGGAGGTGGTAGACAGGGGCTGATGTTGGGGGGGAGGTTCAGATCATTTTGCACTTTATCTGTCCCATTGCTCTGCTCCTTACTGAAAGGAAATGAATGAAGGTTAAAAAATGAATAAAAATCAACACTTCCCCAGAGGCTTTGGCTCAGCAATCCACCCTAAAGAGCGCTTTGCTTTCTGGTCTTACAGAACAGGACAGGGTCACAAAGTTTACCTCCATAGAGGAAGGTTTCCTTGTAGTGCCTACAAAACCCACTGCCAACTCTGTAGAGGTGGAAAACAATGTTAAAGAGTTTCAGCATGTACAGTAGGCATCTCAATTATCAGGCCGAGGAGGCTGGGGAAAGGCAGAAGTTTAGAGCTCAGAGTATAAAGAGAAGTTCTGGCAGTGACAGAGTACACACAACGATGGGGAGTCTCAGGTTTATTCATGTGTCAGGGGAAAAAAACGGAGCGCTGTGCGTTCAACACAACTGGAAAAGATCAATTCCCAAATGGAAGAATATAAATAGAGGGGATGACTTACGGGCACTGCGATGGACTGGTGACCTGTCCATGGTGACCTCGTCTCTGACCCATTGACCACTAGAGATAGGCACCAGCACCCTTCCTGACCCCACTAGGGACAAGGGTGTATGATAATGGATGGATGGACTTATGGGCATTTTAAAAATGCAGTTCTAAAAGTGTAAATTAAAGAAAAAATGTTTTTCTTCAAGAAACCTCTCTGACCACCTTAGCTACTGTAGCTAGTTGCTTTGATTACAATAGATATAGATAGTTTCTAAGTGCAAAACAACTTTTTTATTTTTTAAACAAAACAACTAGCCTGATTAAAAATCAGCCCCTTCTCCTACATTATTTGCTAAGTACAGAGGGTCTGTTGAGAAACGCTTCCTGGACTGTATTGAGGTTTTATACTTTGCAATTATTGGTTTACAATTATTGTTTAATTTCTAAGGTAGCACTCTTGTGTCAGATAATCTAAATCAATGTTGGAGAACAATTAAAACTTAAGATTTACAACATCTTGATCAGCCTTCATAGCCGGGGCTGAACCCAGGTGTTATTGGTAAAATTATGGCATTTCGATGGTGGACATACAGCGCAGTAGTAATATTCTATTCACAACACTTATGACATGTTGTCCCTCGAGCCTTTACGTCAATAGTCCGTCGATTTGAACAAAACCATCCAGCAGTGCTGAGGCATCTTCTGCCAAGTAGATATGACCAACGCTCCAAGATGGCCGCCGTGTTTCATGCTCCCGAGCAGGCAATGTGCCATTCCTTATTGTGTCTACGGTCCTACCTGCACCAAGTCACACCCACATACACTCGCGCTGGAAGCATATTACTGTACGCCCATGCTCATTGGCTAACGAGAGAGACTGGGATTTTCCCCTGACTGTTTGGCACCAGTTTTGTTGAAATTGTCACAAATTGTAATACATTATTTTGAATTTGTTTTTTATTGTAAACACCAGGAAAACTAAATTTAAAAACTCTCCATCCTCGTCCCTGACAGATGAATAAACCTTTGTTGGCTGGTAGAACTCCTTAAATCTGTCTTAGTCATATTATTTTCTTACTGCTCACATCATGGCCATCATTTGAAGAAAAAGCACTACTCAGTTATGTCTCTGTGATGTCAGTCATCTTCCTAGTTGACCAAATTTCTCGTTTACATCAGCTTGAGAAGGGGTTAGGATTTATTAATGAACAATAACCACCGGTTAAAGGCATGTCAGTGCAAACGGTCACCATTCAATGTGACCGTTTGCGTTCACTCCTAATGGAGAGGGTCTACCTCCATTCTTCTCGCTTCAATACTTCACAGGCACTTTGATTTCTTAGCTTGCGGGCTTCCATACTTGGGGGACATTTCTGACTCTGTTGGTGAAACAACGATCGAGCTCAGATCGTTGAGCGTGGAGGATTTTCTGTGTGGCACATTAATGTCTCATGTCTGTGTGTGTTTAATGAAGCTGTGCAAACCTATGCAGGTGTCTTCATGTCATCTCAGCTGGTTGTTGGGAAGGATCAACCCAAAGAATGATTTTTTAATAAAAATGACAAATAGGTTTGGATGATATATTTATAAGAAAAAGCATACTTTTTTGACAGAAAATCTTTTTGTAGAAAGACATATATGTACAATGTTTTTTGTCAACTGTTTTTATGTGAACAGAAACTCCTTCGATGGATCGGGCGTCTTTTATCTCCTCTTTCTTTCCTCTTTTGTTGTTTGGTGTCACACAATGAGAGAAAGTCCATAAATTCAAATTATTTATTCAAATTCTTTATCTATATGATGCAATTTACTGGACTTAAACACAAAATTCTAACATGTCTGCACATTTAAATGATCTTTAAGAAAAGAAACGGATTTATATATTGTTCTATTTTTTTACGGAGGTGTTTTACTGCCCAAGCTGGTAAATAAATAAACTAAAAGAAGAAACCTTCTTTCTATAATGAGAAACTTTCAAGTTTTTATGAGTTCCACGTTTCATTATAACGAGATACCGTTCCTGTTTTTATTTATTTCCTGGTTCTGGCAGTTAAATGCTTCTGCATGTAAAGAGCTGTTTACATGCAGCAAGATTTAGCCTAGCTTAATTTGTCTTATTTTAGCAAATACTGGGATTTAGAAAGGGGTTTACGCAGCTAGCTGAAGTTTATATTTTAGCATCACTGTGAATGTTACCACCCACATTCAAATCTCTCAAGCTGTAGAGCTTTGATGCTTCAGGGATGGAGCCTAACTAGCTGTGTCCCTGGTTTTAGAAATAAGATAGTCTAGCTTATTTAAAGCTAGCTGGCACGAATAAACAGCCCTAAAAGTCAAGTATGCTAATGTATGGGGCTTGTGATTTTCAGGTAATCTGTTATTGGTAATGACTTGAAATGAAAAGAATTGGGACTGAGGTTCTGTTAAAAATGTATAAGCAGCTGATATCTTGACTCAGGGTCATCTGGCATAGATTGAGACCAGCTAATCGTAGAGCCTGAAGCTAACGGCTAGTCTGAGAAGAGCCAAGCCTAAAGCCAACTTGCACCTCTATGCATTTCTCCATACAACTACAGGAAATTTAAATTGACATTTTCATTTTTTTTTTTTTTTTTTTTTTTTTTTTTTTACAAATTGTCACCATTGCATTGGATGGTTTAAGTCTTTGTAGGGAAATGGAGTTTGGAGGCTGTGCAACACCGACTGTCTTCCTCTGTGAAACATGCTGAGAATGAAACATGTGAAGCATTTATACAAACCTACCTAATAGAAAATGAAGGCATAAAAGTTACAACACTAAAACCTCTGTGTCAGACAATGATACCGACCGAAAACGTTTCCATGTTTCACTCTGAGTAGTCAGGAAGATTTTTAGCGCCGCACCACTTCCTACCTCCATAACCGATGTATATAATCAACAGATTTTTTTTGTAAATAAGCATCCAAGCCAAACATGACAATGATTAACAGGCTCAAATGATAAAATTTGCATAAGCCTTGATGTTTTTGAAGTAAAATTACTTTTAAGATGTCAGAATTTCACTTTAATCTTGGCTCTTCTTAGCTGCTCCAGCATCAAATAATCTGGATGTTTTAGTAAATGAAGACACAGAAAGACTTATGTACTATTCGTAAGAATTAAGGTAAGATATTAACAACTTAAAAACATATAACATGACTTCAACGATCGACAGTCCCTGTATGAGCCATTTCAAGAGACAACAGTTTTGAAAATGAACCAGTAGATTATTTCCAGGTCTTAGTCGGACTAGTGAGTAATCACTTTTAATGTAAGCATTTACTTACCTAAGATAGACTTGATAAGAGTTATTTTTATCAATATTGTCCTGGTAGAACAGTTTACTCCATAAATTATGTAGTGAAACTAGATGCTACTTCTCTTTAAGGTAAAACAAAACGGCACAATCAGCCCAATTTTTAAAAAAAAATTATAACCTCAAACATCAATTTATAACATAATACTGGCCAGCAGAGATGATCACAATCATATTCACATTAGCCAACATATTGGAGTCAGTACTGGGACAAGAACTAAACTTCAGTTTCTTTGTTTTGGTTTTTTATGTCACACCTTACAGGAAAAAAGAAAAAAAAAAACACGTTACGTTTAATTCTGTTGACTTTATTTTGATGTAAATGCTTTTTTTCTGGTTGAATTTGTCTCTGACACTTCAGACTGAATGAATTCTTTCCCCCCGTCTGAAAACATGTCCTGTGTCTGGCTGGACATCCTGACGCCGTAGATTGAAGTGTGTGTTGCAGTGGGACACACACAAGATCCCATTGAGTGTGTTTGTGTCACTGGTCTCACTGGGTCCGACGTCGTTTTCGAATTTAGTGCTTTCGGTGGGCTCATTGTACTCCATGCGAGTGCTTCCATTCACCACTGACTGACGGCACTGTTTTAGTTACAAAATACTTCAAACTATTCAAAATATTTATCATGCAATTTTCTTAGCATCCTTGTTTTTGTACGAATAAACTCTTTACAATCCTGGTGTCTCAGTCTGATTGAGTTGGAAGCGCTTGTGTTTGTGGTTCCCACAGTGGGACAAACGGAGCTGCTGATCCGTTTAATCCTTCTGCTCAATTACAGAAACAGTGCATCAGATAGACCCGCAGCAGTTTGATGGACTGCACTGTACAAATTGTTGCTGATTAAAAGTTGGCAAAAAAGAAAAAAACATGTTTGTCTCTGGAAGGACAAAAAACTATTTGTAGTTTTGAGTAAATATTTCATGTAAAGGTTCAGATTCAGTGGACATTTTCATCCAACGTTGTTAACCATCATTTCCTAAACTTTACTAAATGTTTATATTACAAATTTTACTGTATTTTATTAGGAGTTTATGTGACGGTTGGAAATAATGTGACTTAATTAGCGCAATGCTCAGGAGGAATGATGGTCAGACAGCAGGGAGGCGGAGGAGTTAAGGTGTTGTCCGGTCAGAGTGTCAGTTTCCGAAGCCACACACACACATACACACACGCACATAAAATCGGAAAAGCGCACATGGAATCAGTGCAGCACCATAAAAAAAGTTATAGGGTCCAAATGACCCCATCTCTTAAAATTGCGGGAGGGTTAAAAATATCTGTAAATCTAAAAAGAAAATAACACCTGTAAAACGGCGTCTTTATCAGGTTCATCACAAAGTTAAAATGTTTCAAGCCTTCATTTTGTGTAACTTCAAGGAACAGGACTTACAGAAAATGAAATCCTTAAATCTAGTCCCTCAGAAAATTTGAATACTACAGAAGATCAATTAGAAAATATTTTTTTTAAAATGAAATGCAAATTTGACTTTCATCTGAAAAGAGGACTTTGGACCACTGAGCTGAGTGGAGTCTGGGTTCGACACCTCTGACGCTCGCAGTGGCTTCACATCAAGAATGTGACTCTTGAACCTCCGTTCAACCCTTGAATGGATTTTGCTTGACAAGGCTGCCATTATCCCTGATGCACCTTTTCCTTTCACCCAGATGAGACCAAAATATCACTTATTGCAAAATGCCTTTGGTGTTAGACCAAAAATATATGAAGAAAAAAAGACGCATGAAAAAGTTTCAAACTCCAAAACGGATCAGGAAGCTAGTATGACAGAAAAACATTCAAAAACAAATAAAGTTGCCATAAGAAATCCTCTAAATGAGTGAAGCTCGTACTGACTGCTATATTTCTTGATTTTTTTTTTTTTTAGGATTTTCAAAATTGCTGGATTATTTTTTTCTTTTTTTACAGAACAAAATATATACTGTGACCTTCCTCAAAAAATGGCCTAAGTTGTTTGTTTTTTTTTGCCAAAAGTGGTTAATATTTTCGTCTAAATAATCTTTTGGAGAAAAAAAAAGACATGGTGATTTCTGCATGGTAAAAAACCCCCAATTATTTTAGGAAGGTGACAATATTAAAGTTAGTCATATCAGTATATTAGTGCACCATTTATTAAACTGTAATTATTTTTCCTTCCTTATTGCTTTCGCCAGGCTTCAGAATCAACCTAACAAGTTCAAACTTTACACCATCTTCAGAAAAAACAAAAAAAACAACCAGATTGCTAAAATGAACTCGGGACCAAAATCAATCATTATGTGTCAAATATTTATTTCTTTAAAACGTTTATTACTGATTTAATTCATGTAGGGAAACTGAATAGTACATCTTTATTTCTCCAGTGTACAGCGAACCACAGCTGACGAGTGTGTCGTTTCATGACCTCAGCACACGATGCATGTGCAGCACATGCACGATTTGGTGCGCCAGTCATGTGTGTATCTTCTATATTGAATATAAACACACATTTGTATATATACACTATACACCAGGTGTGCACTACATACACACACGGTAGAGAGAAATCAAAGTGTGGGCTTTCTGATACCTGTTGGCGTGAACCCACCAGAACCCGCTCAGAGTATTTCCTCCTCCTCCATCTGCAGTAAAGCTCTCCCAATTTTTACTTTTTTTTTTAAAAAAAACAACAAAAAATAACAATAAATGTCAGTAATAGATGCTGATGGGAAAACATGACTCAGGTCCAGACGCAGGGGATCCAGTGCTGCTGCTCGTTCTGCCACGTTGTTGCCATGGACACCGAAAACTGACTGCTAACACTCAAACAGGTTGAGGAGGGGGGGGGTGACGGAGATCAAAACATGACATTAGTCACTGTTAATGGAGAGAACACAGTCAGTTCTCGCTAGCTTTTACAAAAAAAACATATCCGCAAAACAAAGAGTTACATGCCAAAAAAAAAGAAAGAAAAAAAAAAAAACAACCCCAGAAAATAAAACAGAACAGAAAGAAAGCAAGAAGAACCCCAGTGCGGCCTGGAGGAGAGGTCACAGCGGTGGCGGGTTTCTTCTTGCAGGTGGTGAGTCGGTCGCTGCGAGGTGCTGATATGTGGGCGATGAGGCAGCAACACAGAAGAAGAAGAGGAGGAGGAGGAGAGGGAGGGAGGGAGCATTTCCTGAGGACTCAACAGGGTCCCATCAGACACAGATTCACCCTGTATCCTGGCCAGCAGACGGCCGCTATGGCAACAGTCCAATGAGAGGCTCTGCCGAGCTAATATATTTATATAGATTTTCTTTGTTTTACAATATTGGCAGTATTTTTGTTTAAAAAAAAAAAAAAAAAAAGGTTTAAAGGAAAATGGAAGGGGAAGTAAGACTGCAGTGAACAGTGCAATGGGAGCTCTGGGAGTGGTTCACCTGCTCTGCTGCATGGAGAAAATAGAAACAAAACCACAAAAACATCAGATCAGTTAACATTGGCTCAGCGCTACTGGAAGTTAGGTGATTAAGGAAGGGGAAGCTTGGCAAAATACAGAGAAAAAAAAACAAACAAAAAAAAAATAACACGAGAAAACACCAGTTCAGTCCTTTAGGTTAACTGCTAAACGTGCTAATCGACTTCATCATTGGGCTCGTTTCCCCCGACAACGAAACCGAGAAGTTCATGATCTGTTGGCGATGCGGGCGGATGAAATGTACGCACTTTTAAACACGAGAGGAGTTCTTTCTTTCGCAGCCATGCGCAAAGTCCTCGCTCCGCCCACGGGGGAAAAAAAAAAGAAAAAAAGAAGAAAAACTAATTAAATGAAAAAGGCTAAAGGAAACGAGTCCTCCCCCCCCTCAGGTGCGGAGCCGGCCTCGGCCCGCAGCGTCCTGTGTGCGGCGGAACGGGAAGGAGAGATGAGATACTGATAGGAGGGTAAGACGGGGCGGCGGAACACGCAGATGGAAATCTGAGCTCGGTGTCCGTCAGACGTCGGCTTCAGATTCTTCACCGAAAAAGAGGAGCTCAGGTCAAACAGTGCTTCTCTGATGCGTTTCAAATAAAACCTGATCTGACGTTTCATAAAAATCTGTACAAATTCTTTTTTTTTTTTTTCTTTTTTAAAGTCTTCATGATTAGTTTGTCCAAAGGGGACAATATTTCCATTTATTTCATTTTTTATTTTTATTTCTCTTTTTCTGTATATTCATTAAATCTTTATCTGCTCTTTAATTTAGACGCTCTGAGTCCCATGGTGTGGTGTGTGAGTGTGTGGAGAGGAGATGCCTCCAGCCGTTCACCGCTCGCTTTCGCTAGCAGCACTTTTTCTTCCGTTTACTGTTCCGGGTGAGTTTGACCACGTCGTTCTGTTGCTGCTGCTGCTGCTTGGCTAGAACCTCCTTCTTGGCTTTTAGCACCAGCTCTGTGATGCAGTTGAACATCTGCAAAGCAACAACATGACAATCACAACGTGTTTGGAGGACTTTCTTTGTTTTTTATTTCCGTTTTGGAAAGAGGCTGATGCAACGCCGGATTTACTTTAAATTAATCAATTCCATGATCACAGTGATCAACAGATCCCCGTGTTTTTCCTCGTGCTCGAGCATAATTGTGAGTTTCTTGCAAATGTTTCGCAAAAAGGGTTCAAAAACTTGGGGTTTCGGTGAGTGTTACCTCCCACCTGCAGGTGGCAGTATTTCTTACTTCTACTACGCTGCTGCTGCCACAGCCTGACTTGGCATTAAGTTAAAAGTGAGACTTCCGGTGAGCAACTCCAGCCGATTCTTCCAACTTGGAAGTTTTAATTTCCCAGTTCCTACCACAACTGGAACGCACCAACAGTGTGTGATCAATATGGTGAGTAAATCAATCAAACAAACAAAAAAAAAGATTGAGCTATTTTCAGTTCTTTAGGGAATCAAAATGTTTGTATTTATGCTTGTCGTCCTTTTTTCTTCTATATATCTAGATTTTTGAAGGGGTTCATTGAGGGAAAAAAATATTGCAAAATTCCTTGCAAATATTTCTAATTTAGCAGCATAAAAGTCAGTGAGTTTGATAACAATAACAATCATTTAAAAAAATCTCAAAAACAATCATGGAAGCCTGGAAGGCCTGATTAATACAACACAAAAATATAAAACAATGTTCAAACAGCAATTGGACATTTAGATGTCAAACCAACACAAACAGATGACTAACTATGAAGTGAAAGGAGACTGTCTAGGGAAAACAGTGTCTTCAGTCAGAAGCTTCTTCAAATTCACTGAAATACAGGCTGCTACAGGAAACCAACAGCCATCACTATCTACAATAAAGAATTATTTATTAACTCAAATTCTGAACAATTTGAGTTAATAAGAGTTACAACATTTAATTTCCCTTTGGGATCAATAAAATATTTCTGAATTGAATTGTGAATGTGAAAATCATGCAGTTACACATATTTAACATATAAAGGGTGGCAGCCATTTGCATTCAATCCCTTTACTCTGATACCCCTAAATGCAAGGCAATGCAAGCTTCAGTAATAATCTAATTAGTAAACAGAACAGAGGTGTTCATCAGAAAAACACTCAATGTGCCATATGTTTGATGAATATAAAACATACATAGATGTACAGTGTTGATGTTGGTCTGCTTTGACAGACCACAGATAGTGAGAAGGATGGCCTTTGTATTATAAACTAAAATATTAAAGCTGGAGTTGCACCGATTGCCGTTTTTTAAAAAGACTGATTACTGATCTTTTAAAAGGCTGACCTGTTTTTGTCAGAAAAGTCACTAAATACAGTGACAATTAAGTTGGCAACAGTGGAGAAACTGCTGAGACGAGATGAAAACGGTCCAGTCAAAGTCCAGGGCTAAATACAACTGACAGTTGGACTATTGTATATAAGAAGAATGGAGAAAAATGTAAATGTTTAGATACTCTAAGGTGAAACTGATTCATGCCACACCTTTTGAATTTTTATTTGCAAAAGATTTTGGAAATCAAAACACAATAGTGAACCCAGTAAAATGCATCGTGTCTGTAATAAGTGGGAGAACTCTGCACTTCGAGAAGAAGCTGCCTCACCTCTTCAACGTTGATGTTTTCTTTCGCGCTCGTCTCAAACAGGCTGATTCCCATCTGTTCCGCAAACTTCTGCGCGTCGGTCGTCTCGACCACCTTCGAGCTGGGGTCGTCGTTCTTGTTTCCCACTGAAACGCGGAAACACATCGCAGGTTCTGATCGTCTCTCTGCATTCAGACAGGCACGAACAAACGGCCGGGCCTCCTGCAGCGGCGCGAGAACCAGACCCACCTAATATTCGGCAGACGTCGTCGCAGTTCTGGTTGATTTCATGTAACCATCGTTTGACGTTGACGAAGGACTCGGCGCTCGTGACGTCGTAGACCACTATGACCCCGTGCGTTCCCCTGTAATACCTGGAGAAGGGAAAACGCAAGATTTGTGTTAGCGCCTCGTTGTCTTTGGAAGATGTTGGACACATCAACATGTGAGAGATAATTGGTGGTTCAACAAATATAATCAATACATAAAGACAAAACACAAATTAGAAAGCTAATTATGGGTTGAAGTTTTCTAGCCAATCTTTAAGAAGCTTGACGTGTCGATTCTGATTTTAGCCAATACCAATTTTTTTGTCTGAAAAGTTGCTAAGTATAGCGACAACGGAGCTAAGTTGTTGACAAAGGAGAGACTATTGTTAACTGCACACATGCCGATTGGCCGATCGCCAATCACCTGAAATGAAGAAAATCAGAGATCATTTATTGGAACACACAAGTCCAGTCCTGACAATTGGTCTCAATAGATTTTCCTGCTTACATAAAGGATTATACAAGTCATGTTTATTAGTATAGCACATTTCATCAGCAAGGCAGTTTAATGTGCTTTACACAGTTAAAAACATCATAAACTGACCAACGAAACGAGCAAAAATTAATTACATTTTATCAAATGCAATCAAAATCATCAAGCACATATATATCAACTATATTGATCAATGTTCCAGTTGTTCTGAATCAAGGAAAACTCTAAACAGGTGGGTTTTTCGTCTTCAGTGTTTCAGACGTTTTGCAGTTTTCTTGAAGTCTGTTGCAAAATGTGTGGCACATAAAAACTGAATGCTGCTTCCCCATGTTTGGTTCTGGTTCTGGTCTGTATCACCAGAAGACCCGAGAGGTCTGGAAGGTTGATACAACAACAACAACAGATCTCTCAAGTATTGTGATGCTGGGCCGTCCAGCGATTTGTAAACTAAAGGAAGTATTCTAATAGGGAGCCAGTGGAAGGAAAAAGAAATAATTAACCTTTCAGCACCCAGACCTAAATCTTATAGAAAAATTAGTTGAGAAGATTTTATACGGTTTTCCAGTGGTGCCAGAAGACAAAGCTAGAATAGTCTTTTTTTAAATTGTAGCTGGTGTCCAGGAGATGGGGACAAATCTCAATTTTGAATGAAACCAACCTGAAATTTCAATAAAAAGGTCAAAAGGGCCAATACTTGTCAGCTTTGCAGCCTCAATAATTAGTTTGTTTATCGGTCCAATATTTAGGTGAAGGGTGGAGAGAGGGCTCATCAAAAACACAAAGAAGCTTTTGTCAGCCTTCCTGTTCGGTGTGACTGTATGGGGATTCTGCTTTGTTGGCCAATTTTGTCCCAAATGTCTGACAGCAAAAGGACAACAGGTAGGTGGACACACACAGAGCCAGACAGTCGGACTAAATCTGATGCTACCTTTTCTCCAGGAAAAAAAAAAAAAAACATTCCACAAAGCCAATAACTTGTTACTTATATTCCTCGAAACATTTGTTAAATTTTTACATCTCAAAAAACATCAAAGTTGTAAGTGTTCGCTACTCGACAGCCTCTGCAGGTTGTTCTGCCTGAGCGGTCGTAGCAGGTCGTAACCCCAACAGTCCATGTAAACGCCAAAATTCATTTAGGACGTAATGAGGTGCAACAACACTCCACTTCAGTGCCGGTAACAATCAGCCTGAACAGGCGTCGTGTTCTGCAGAGGGATTCCTGGAGACCTGGTAAACTGGGACCGCAGTCATCCTCAAGGGCTGAAACATCCGAACCGCCTCAAGACTTTATTCCTTCAGGAAGAGTTGACTTCCTGTTCGTCCTCGCTGCAGTGGTCCATCTACGTCTTACCAGCTGCTTTAAGCTAACTCCAGCCTGTATGTCCCTACTAAACTCTCAAAGGGACAAGAAATCAGCTTTGGTTCAAGCTTGCAGCATAAACCTGGGGCTCTGTTGGATCACATTCACATCATAAGTAATCGGCTCTAGAGTTGGAACCGTACTGAGTCTAGGGCTGGGCGATGCATCGAGAATACTCGATGTATCACAATATTTTGAATTTACAATAGTTAAAATGCCTATATCGCAACTATCGAGTATAACTTGTTATTCAAATAATAAACTTTTGCTGTCAAATTTACTGCGAGTATGGTTTATCCGACACTCTATGAATGCATCACTAGTTCCTCCCCCCTCCTGACCTGAACATTTTTCACCAATCACGCTGCGCGGAAGAAACAGACAACATGATGACAGCCAGAGTTTGAGGCGAGCCGTGAATGAGACGGTAACTGAAGACGAATCAGATGAACTAGTCTAGGTCCGAAGAGAAACAGCGCTGGATCAATAATACGGCAGTGGTTATATGTTATAAAACTATTGCCACAAAAGGTTGTACCACAAATTTATTTCCCCCACTAATCAGACTATAGTGGAAGCTGAAACCAGTGAAGCATTCTCTAACCATGACAACACGAATGTGACAGGGCAGAAGTATAAAACCTGTGATCCATGAAGATAAAATCTGACAAAGCCTGTTTTACCTTCTGTGTGGTAAATGGACTGAACCTGCACACTGCTTCACTAAACATATACACATAGACTCGTCTGCAGTCCTGGTGTGTATAGATTCATATCCTGACACACAGACTTTAGGCAACTTGATGCACTTCAACATGCATCGTTTTCAGCCAAGATGACGCTGGAAACCTACAAGAATACAAAGATGACCCACTGAGTCACAGTGTGCATATGCTCATTTGGTAGCAAGTCTTCAGCTGAAAGGTTTGCAGCCCGTTGAGACCTGATGAGGCCTGTATACTAATGGGCTGGATTCAAACATAAATAACCCCCCAAAAAATGCACTTCCTGGCATTACTTCCTCTACAGCCATGTCTTGTGTGGAGGTCCTGATTCTGTATCCTTACAGCAACATGAAGAACTTCAGTTTTTAACGTTCATCTGTTTACATGTCACTTAACAAGAAGGAGGTGTTGTTCCACAACATCTTAAAGAGAAGTATTATGTAAAAATGAACATTTTTGAGCATTACATCATGTTATGTTATTCACTAGTCAAAGACATACTTGCAGTGTTGCCAGCATTCTTTCATGCATGTTTGAGAAATCTTTTAATCTCCCATGGCAACCAGTCGGCTGTGCCATCTAGCTCCGCCTTCGAGGTGCTGCTCCTCCTTAGAGCTGCAGCTTTCAAGCTACTGAGCTTCCGCCTCGTAGAGCATCCCTCTAATGTAACTCGCCCACTCAGCTCCTTCAGACTAGCCAGCAGCAATTAGCAAACATCTGGTGGAACTGCGCATCAGCTGAGCTCATTATAGGAGCTACTGCTCAGTGCAACGCTGGTAAAAAATTGCTAAAAAGTTAATAGAGGATCGATGTGATGGCTTCCTGGGGGCGGAGTTTCAGAAAGAGCAGAAGCTTCTTAAAGAGACAAACCCAGTTTTAAGGCGTTAAATTACAAAGTCAAATATAGATACAGCATTTTTATAACCAAAGTTAACAGTTATTTGACTGCTATAAAATGCTACTACATGCATTTAGTGCCCTTTTAATATAGTACAAATCCATTATAGTCTTTATGGTCTTAAATTGACATCAACATCACAAGCCTTTGTATTTGTAGATAATACCATTAATTAAATATTTTCATCTAAGTCTGAACAGTGTTAAATAAATATTGCCCAACCTTAGTGTCAACTTATTTAGATGACAAAGTTCATAGTTTCAGTTTTATAGGAGACCCTGGCAATAAATGCTGAGCACAGCCTCTCTAACAAGAGATATTTAGGTAGGCAACAGAACACTGAGCACATTGTACAATGAGGAAAAGACGTCTACTATTGACATCATTACCAAGGGAACGTTAATCACTTGAAATGTTTTGGATGCTTTGCCTTCCTGAGCTCATTCTGCCGGACCAACTGATGCAGTCCTGGAACGGCGTAGTCACTGGGGTTCAGTTTGCTGCCGGATTATTCAAACTAATGGAGAACTAAATCGATCCCACTTAACACTGCAGCTCAATGACGCGCTGATGATTCATCTGGGGTGGATATGTTCACTCCTAAATATATGAAGACCACACACAAAGTTGCCGTAATTTCTGGGCTATTGAGCACATTTGAATACAAGTCACACTCACTAAATTTAAAAACAAAATGTACTTATACAGGGCGTCTATAAGCCATGGTTGTCCACGCTGCGCATATCTTGAGGTTTTAAAAGAAGAGAATACACGAGTCAGGTTTCCACAACAATTTCATGTTTTCCTTAGAAACGTTCACACACCAGATATTGATACTAGACCTGTCACAATAACTAATTTTACTGGATGCTAAATTGTCCCAGAATTTACTGCGATAAACGTTAACATTGTTGTTTTGAGACCATTTTCAAGTAGCATAATGATAATGGCATAATAATGGAAGAACATATTCTCCAAGATCAATAAACTTTAAACTCTAATGATCACTTAAACACAGGAACTGAAAAACATTTTAAATATCCAAAATAAATCAAAACAGAAGCAATAAATAAAATATATATATAAAGTCTCCATAAATAAAATTATTCTTCAAAAAAAAAAAAAATGGTGGGGGAGGGTGCAAAACACAAAACTGACAATTTTTGCCATCCAGTTTTTGGTAGAAAGAACGAGAGAGAAGAGAAAAACGATAAATCATGCAAAGGGAAATTATTGAGCTAGATTTAACATATTGATTAATTGATTTACTGCTTATTGCGACAGGCCTAATTGACACTCAATTCTGATGTTTTGAACTGAGTGTTGCCGTAATGATTTCAAAAAATCCGGGGGGTTTTCCATCGTGATAATTCATATTGAGAACTAACTGCGAGTGCAATGAGACTTCTGTGCAAATGGTTTACGATCCCAAAGCGACTCGCGTGCGTCACACAGCAGTGCTCCGTTGGACGGAGCCGTTTCTGAAACGACTTTCAAGTTTATCCAGTAATAGGAACAGACAATATTGTCACAAAACCATAACACGGAGGAAGTTAATAAAACAAAGGCACAGCTAATGGCAGCAGAATTTTGTGGAGCATTGACTGCAACTTCTGTAGAGAAGATTGTCTAGATGTGTAGAAAGGGCCAAGTTTTGCTTTAAGTATCGTTTTTTGGGTCAATATATAAAATAACCAAATAAATAAATAAATAAAATACCCTGCTGTTTTATCTAACCTTACATCTGATTCTCATTCACAACATGTTGCAACACGTTTTAGTTGGGACAAATGATGCAGCATAGATTAAAGGTGAATACCCAAGAATAAACTGTTGTCCTTTATAACGTAGTTGCTGCTTCTGACTGATCTAAATGCTGTTAGGTGAGCAGTGATGTTTCACGGAGGCTAACAGGAAGATAAAACAAAACCAGTCGAGTTTTAAAGTGTCCAAGCTGTTAGAAATCAGAGCGAGCCCCGAGGCGTACGGACCAAAAAGTGTAAGTGCAGCTGTTGCCGTTGCACAGCGAGGAGCCTCCCTCTTCCGTCTGTAATTAGGATCTGTGGGGGAATCCCACCCAGTTTCACAGCGAAGCACAAACTCACTGTCGCTGCCTCCTAGCTGCTCCCCTCATATAATATCTCATTTGATGACCACAGAGCGCCTCCCGAGGCTTCGATCGGCAGCGTGGAGCGGCGGCTCTACTCACGTGGAGGTGATGGTGCGGAAGCGTTCCTGGCCCGCCGTGTCCCAGATCTGCAGCTTCACCTTCTCGCCGTTGATCTCCACCGTCCGGATCTTGAAGTCCACGCCTATCGTGGTGATGTAGCTACCTGTGAGCAGCGGACGGAGACGGATGTAGAGAGCGGCACGTGCAGACGTGGAGGAATGTTGCTGAAGTATTCATGTCCTGTGGCGTTTTCAACATTTTGTCACATTGCAGCCGCAAGCCTCACTGTTTTTATTGTGATAGACCAACAGTTAGAAGAAGGATAAAGGGTTTGAAGTTTTTAAACAATTAGATATATAAAACTGTGACGTGCATTTCTACTCAACTTCCTATTCTCTACTCAAAATTCTAGATCAGGTATCTATGACAATGTGCCCTATCCATAAGGGCAGATCTCTTCAGTCTAATTCTATGTTTTATGCTCCGAGCAACGGCATGCTTTATTATTTATTTTACATTAAATTTAGAATTCCTAATTGTACTTTCTAACCATTTGAAAGAAGATTTGTTGAGGTTTATTTTTACACGTTTATCTATTTTACGTTGCTTGTTCTTCTTCCAATTCCTTACTGAACAAATGAAAGTTGTTTTTACATATTTGACCAAGCCTGTGATGCTATTGGTATAGTTAAATGTTCTGTACTGGTGCAGAGCCAGTACAGAACAATGCTGAATTTTAAGTAAATTCATTTCTATTGAAATGTTGATAAATAGACAGGTATTAGCAGCTACAAGCGTTTGTTTTTCATGGAATAACTGCACTGAATTTCCACAGCAAAATGCCACTTAAATTAGCAGTAATATTGTTTTAGACCAAATTTTCCACAAACATCAACATCTCATAGATCAGGGGTGTCAAACTCCAGTCCTCAAGGGCTGCTGTCCTGTAGTTTTTAGATGTGCCACAGATACAAAACACTGGAATAAAATGGCTTAATTACCTCCTCCTTGTTTAGACAAGTTCTCCAGAGCCTTAATGACCTAATTATTGCATTCAGGTGGTGCAGCAGAGGCACATCTAAACGTTTCAGGGCAGTGGCCCTCCAGGACTGGAGTTTGACAGCTGTGCCTGACATTTTTGCAAAACGTTTTACTTTAAACTTTACTGGTTTTAGTTTACTTTAAAACCTAAAACCAGAAATTTAACTGGGAGGGTTTATTTATTCATTTTTACATATGACAAATTGTTTTAAAATCACTCATCAACAATCATGTCCTTTTCTCAAACATTTATGGCTTTAAACGAGTTTCACTTAACTGGACAGAGGACCAGTTATGGTCTACGGTATAAAATCCCCCAAAAGATCCTCTGCGGTTTGTGGCTGGGATGTGACAATTTGTTAAGGCGAGGTGCGAGTACTTTTGTGTCGTTAGAGGTCAAGCCACAAACCTGAAAATGTGTTGTCTGCGAAGCGCAAAAGGAGACTGCTCTTTCCCACTCCTGAAAGAGAAACAAAACACAGGAAAAGGTTTAGAGAGCAGCAGGTTCCTAGTTTAATGTGGGTTCGTATCATAGACGTCATGTGACGACGACAGCAGTGGTTGGTGTAACCTTTGTGTACCGACTTTACAGTCAACTTATACAAACACTTACGAGCTCAGTTAGATTAGCTAAAGTGTAACAAACTAAAGCACCTAAAAGGAGCAGAGAAACTATGTGCATCACAAGTTAAAGAAAACAAAAAGAAGGAGAGCGATGTCTAGAGTGGGATCGCTGCTTTGTCCTCAACAGGTCACCTTTCTGCTTCAGGCTCTCCTGTCCTGCCTGTTCCTTTGTGTCGTTGCTGGCGTCTAATATTTGATTGGTCACAGCCTCTTGTGATCTCTACAGCGCAGTTTTGTTCAGGCTAACAATAGACAAAGCTTCAAAGGAGAGTTTTCAGAAAACATCATGGCTTCCAGCTGCCTGACTTTAAAAAAAAGAGGAATAAATCACTTTCTCCAACTAGAATAAGATCCACCATCAGGAGTTTGATGGGCCGTTATTTACAATAAATATTGCAGGTATATGATGAAATATATAAATGAGGTTATGTCAAGCTGCACTGCAGGGTGAGATTCTCATCTCACTATAAATCCTACAGCATCAGCATCTACAACAACAAGAGGATACCCGTATAACACGATTTACGACATTTAGCTTCCCTTTGGGAAAATAAAGTATTTTTGGATTGAACTGATTTCGGTAACCTAGGTTTCACTGCCACGGCGATTATAAGCTGTAGTTTTCAAACTGTGTGACTTTAACAACAGTGACAAGTGATAAACATTTTCTTTTCACACCACAAATGTTATTTTATTTTTGTGATCAGCAATATTTTCAAAAAAGACTTTTCTCTTCTGCAAGTATGAGGGAAATATAGGAGACGTCTTTCATCCAGCTGACCGGTCACGTGGAGGAATGGCACCGTTGGGTTACTCGATAAAACTCTGGTCACTTTAACCTTATGTTGAATTAAAATGACCGCATTAAGCCATAGGAAATTACACAACTGAATATTTAAAATATCTTAAACACTTTGGAGGTCGGTGGAGATCCACTCATCAGGACTTTTATGGCCAATCCTGATTTACAGTTCTGCTTAAAATCTGAGCAAAACTAAGTAGATGAATGAGGGGACAAAAACACCAGTAACCTGCACAAGCTTAATTAGCCAAAATGTAACAGGTGACTGTTGACCGCTTGAAGTAAAATTGCCGCTCAACCATTTTTCCAGAATAAGCCGTGCTGAACAGCAGACAGTTGCAGCACAGCGGAAAGGACACTGGAGCCTGTGTGAGAAATGTGCCTTGTTCTGTGGCCGGCCAGCTGATGGGTAAGTGGTGCCAGGATTTGGAACTGTCAGTGAAAGCAAAGATTATTGACCCCCCCCCGACCCCCATCCTCAAACAAAATCAGACCCCCTGCAGGATGATAAAAGAGGGTGGAGTTGAATCACAAAAGTGCCAGAGGAGTAGCTCCAGCCACCCCTGCACACAGTGGTCAGCTGTGACTGGGAATTTCTCTTGCCTGGATTAGGAGTACATATGACAGCATGCGGGTGACTGCTCTGAACTGGTGACACTTTGTGTTAATACTGCCCACTTTGTTATTCTCACTTCAGTTTGGGCAGCTGCTGCTTTGAACTCTTCCACAATCAGGGAGCTCAGACTTTCATGCTAACCAGTTACCTAAACTGAATCACTACAACAGCTTCCCGCCAACATTAACCACTTATAAAAAATATAAATAACCTATTGAGTCAAGAAGCCAACACCGACAACATCAACAAAAAAAATGTCTAGAAATAGTTATTTACATTGCCAAGCATGAAACAGAGATGCTAGCTTAGCTTCAGCTAACAGACCAAGAGGCCAAATGAGACTGACATAAGACAGCAGCCCCGATGAAGCTATTTAGGTCAAAGAGAGGCTATTGCTATAGAGACACAATAAATGCCCCACTAACTACCGAACAACACCCGAAACGTTCGTGAGACAACCCCAGAAGATGAGGAGGCGGTATCCGGCCTGACATGCCCAGTCCGGACACACAACCTCCGCCCTGTCACTGGCACAGAAACATGGCGGATGTGTACATTTCCCTCATTATTTTCGTTTTAAAGCTATACAGTTGCACACCGTAAACGCGTTCAGAAAGTGCGCTGTGGCGCTACGCTGTATTTCTCCCTCTCTTCTGGTAAAAAAAAAAAAAAAAAATCTCTCTCTCTATATATATATATATATTTAAAAAATCGTCAAGGCCCACTTCCCGTCCCGCATCCCCGGCTTCTGCTTACCGCTGTCACCGATGATGAGCAGCTTGAAGAGGTAATCGTAGTCCCTGGCCATGCCGGTAGCTGGTAGCTAACCTCCGCCTTGTGCAGCTTCTTCACTTGGCTTGTTGCTCAGGTCCCCCCTGTCCCGTAGAAAATTTATCGGCCCCCAGGTCCCCTGATGAGAAAAAAAGAGTCACAACCGAAGCTTGAAACTACTGGCCCCCCGAGCCGGTGGCGTTTTTCTCGGGGTTTCGCGGCGTCAGCAATCCTCCTGCTCCGCTGCAAACAGCCGGAAACTCAGCTTCCTTCTCTAGCGGAGCTGCACCCAAGTGTGACCCGGCCTCACTGCGCAGACTCCAGCTATAGCGCGCATAGGACAAAACAAGACGTGGAGCATCTGAATCAGTGAAAGGCTGAACTATTTTTATCGTTTATTCTATTAATAATAATAATAATAATAATAATAATAATATATATGTTGAAAACTTTTGTTGGAATGTTTTTAGT
>CAEFZX010020508.1:0-12333 GCA_903066825.1 Alfaro cultratus
TAACTTACTTGGAGATTTTAAGGCAATCGGTTTCCTAACTTTTTTTAAGTAATGTGAACTTATTACTTTTTACAGTGTAGGAAAACTTCAGCAGACACAACATAAACCATCTTGACTGTGATTCAATAACCTTTCATTTATGTGATACATAAAGGAACACTGCATGATGTAAATTAACTTATTCTCCATAATGAAAAACCTCTCCACAATGGCTAAACTAACTTACAAGTAACTTTTCAGCAAGAACTGGGAGCTTGTTTTAAGTCAATAATTCCTTAATATGGATGGAAAAAGCACTAGTTCCATTGGCGGATTATTTCACTTAAAACAAGACATTTTCCAATGTTATAAGTTAAATAATCTGCCAATGGAACTGGTACGTTTTCCTCAATATTAAGAAATTACTGAGTCAAAACAAGGTCCTACACCAAACTGGAAAGTTACTTCGATGTGATTTTTGTCTTATCTCAAGTGAACTGAGATATTTACACTTGAAACTAGACCTAAATAATTGGTCAGATTTTGTGTTTTTGTAATGTACAAGACCTCACAATATTAAAATATCACAATGTTCCTCGTTGACGTCACTGCTATGTCACGAGCTAATTGCGGTTAGCATGTCTTCTCCTGATGAAGCTGTAATTAAATGATTTGTTTTGGTAGAATTTTAAAGAGATATCCAAAGAAGACAGACATCAATTTGTTGAGTTTGTTTCAAAAAACTTTTAAAATGCAGCATGAATGCCTTCTTTGAACCATAAATCTGAGATGCTAAGTTTTCTGAAGGTTATGTTAATTTTTTTCCCATCTCGTTCTTTTGAATGAGATGGGACAAGTGTCCTGTCCCTACTTGTCAAAGTTTCCCTACTTTGCAGTTTTCATATTTATCTAGATGTATTACAGATCATCAACATTTCACTTTGGATCTGAACTGATAGCTCAGAATGTGTAATAAAAATGAACATAATGGGACTACAGACTCCCCATGAGGTCCGTCACACGTCACACACATTCACACACACCATGCACGCATATGGTCCTGTTGGTTCTGATGAAACAATTTGAATTGTGTTTACTATAATGTAAACCTTTGGCCTTCCTTCTCTGCACATCAAGCGCCAATTCTCCTTCCAACTAATGTGGGTATGATTCACATTAATTGTCTCAGACTAATGGTGTTCAATCACGCGATCACTGATGTATCCTCTGACTTCACCTCATTAATCAGTGTTAATTATAACTGCCTTTTCTAGTGCTTTCCTTAATTGAATTAGTACCAGGAGACCAAGGTAAAAGAGGTCAGCTTTAGAGAAAATATGTACTTGGATGTAGAAAAAGAGCTGTGGCAAAGGAGAAAACTGCAATCAGAGAAGGAGAAGTATAAAATGGGAGGAAGGAGTGAGTGTGGACAAGAGGAGGGCGTGAAACAGGAAGTTTGATGAGAGGGAAATCATGGCAGACTAATCCTGAGAGTTTCTTGTAAAAGTGATTTCCCAGCAGACTGCATCTTGTTTCCACTTTAATTACAGACACAGGAACATTTTTGGTCTGAAGCTGAGTTTTATCCATGTTTTTCCTTTTGCTCATATAAATTCTGAACACAGATCTTCTCCCCGTTGGATTTAATAATATTGTCTTTTGCTTTCTCAACCTTCTTGTGGTTTGTTTAGATGTAAACCCAGAGCCCCGTCTTCGTGGGAGCTGTTATATCAAGCGCCTCTTGTGTCTTGTGATGTAAGGGTGATTGTGCTGAAGCCAAGCCAAACGCGAGTAAAAAAAGATCCTCTAGTGTTAATGTGTGAAATCTGGCATCAGTCAATGTGTTGCTTCAGGCTGTGACTCGCAGCAGAGCTGCAGAACGGATCCACAGAAAACGTATAGAAACCTGGCAGAATACAGGTCATAACATGATGCTGTTGTTTATTTATTACAAAAGGGACAATGCACATCACAAAATGTCCCAGAGTTACTACCTCAAGCTACAATCAATACAAATACATTATATTATACTGCAATATAGACGCTTCCAAAAATAAAAGAATAATAATGATAGATAAAAAGCATTTTTTTTAATCTAAAAAGAACATAATAAATTACAAATTTAAAAAGAATACAACACCATATAGCAAAAGGTTCACCATAATAAACAAAAAACAAAAAAAAACTGAATAAAAATGAGAATCACATGATCAGTACCAGCATATTTGATTATGAAGAAGCCATGCTTTTAAGTTAGTAAAAAATGATTTAAGACTCAAACCTATTTTCACTCTCTGGTATTTCATCCCAGTAGTTGTACCGCACATTTTTAGCATCAAGACATTCCAGAGTGATTTGCACAATTAGAAAAATAAATAAATAAAATGACAAGCAGGGGCAAATGTATAGCTATGTAACATCTGCATAGCTGTGACTATTATGTGCTATAATCTGAGGAAGATATTAAACAAAAGGGCCCTGAAGATGGAACCCCTGGGATAAAATTGCTCTTCACAGATAACCTGACAGAGCTTGAGCTTATTTTGCAAAGAAAAGTTTTGGTGTAGATGCAAAACTGGTAAAAACTTCATATGATTTTCAGCTGTAATTGCAGCAAGTGGAGGCTGTATGAAAAATGCACACCACAATCTTCAGATTCTTGTTGGTCAAAAAAAGGGGAAAATTATGCCTGATTTCCTATTTCTGCCATGTATGACTTTGTTTTGGTCTATCCCATAAAATTACAGTCAATTTCTAGGATTGTTACGACATAATGTGAAAAACTTCAGTCAGTGTGTATTCATTCGCACAACACTGAACACGATCATAAAACATATGCACTCCTCAGTAGGACTCTGAAGATCTCTGCCTTGCATCCAGCCCGTCTTACTTTCAGAAAGGTTTCACATGGTCGTGTAACAAACTCCCTTTTCTGTAACGAGATTCAAAAGTTGTCACAGGAAGTGAACACATATATCAGAACGTCAGCTAATTGCTTAGATCCTCTCCTGAGGCAAAAGCAATGAACCTATAAATTCAGAGTCAGGATCTGTGTCACCTCAGGTTCATTAAAACCAGAACAGAAGGTTCTGCTTCTGCTGCATCGACTCTTAAAATAGAAAGAGAGTTTATTTATTTATTTTGCTCCATGTAAATATGTATTTGTACCGGCTGATGCAGAGCTCCGAGTTTGTGCTGTAGCTCTTTTGATCTGTGGAGGCAAATTTGAGTTAATGAGGGAGCTGCATGCAGCCCTTTGCAAAATTCTGCTGGTTGGATGAACACGTCTCAAAATGAATGGATGATCCATTTTATGAGGAGAAAAGTCCTTGTTGCCTCTGATCTCAAGCTCTGCTTTCCAACATGTTCCCACATGTAAATATGCTGCACTCTAAACCGCATTTCAACACCAGGTTATAGCTTTGCTATGCATTCTCACTGATAAAAGGTTTCATACCAGTGTGTGTGTGTGTGTGTGTGTGTGTGTGTGTGTGTGTGTGTGTGTGTGTGTGGGAGGGGATGTCAGGGGTTTGTGTTGTATTTCATCCCAGGTCCATGTTTGGTTTTCACCTATAAAGAAACAGCCAGTAATACCTATTGTGCAGTTTAATTTAACAAAATTCAACAACAACAACAAAAAAAAATCATGTAAGTATTTGAACCCGTATAAGATAACTAGAATTCTTGCTTACATAGGTTGGTTATGTGAGTCTCAGTTTGACCAGGAGATTGGCAGAATGATATGAAGTGGTAATGAAAGAAAGAACTGGTGGAAACAAAAAGTGAGAACCACAGAGAAAACACAGAGACGTAAGGATGATGACAAAGAACAGAATTCAGACGAAGCAGAAGAGAAGTCTTTGGAGGGGGGCCCAGAGGTCACCGGACCCACTGGAGAGGTCATTCTGGAGAAGGTCATGTGCTCCAGATCTACCCTGTCCCAAAGTGAGGGGAACATCAGCAAAGTCATGTTATTTTTTTTTGTATAGCACAAGGCAGTTCAAATGCTTCACATGAGAAGTAATGATGAGTTGGAATCCAGGTGAGAATGAATCTATTTTCTAGTTACTGTTAATCAAAGGTAACTAAATTGAATTGTTTCTTAAGCTTAAGGAACTCAGAGTTTTCTGGAAGTTTGTTCCAGATTTGTGGTGCATAGAAGCTGAATGCTGCTTCTCCATGTTTGGTTCTGGTTCTGGATGCTAAGCAGAACCAGAACCAGAAGACCTGAGGGGTCTGGAAGGTTGATTCAACAACAGCAGATTTTTAATGTATTGTGGTGCTGAGCCATTCAGTGATTTATAAACTAACAGTATTATAAAGTCTGTTCTCCCAGTGTAGGGATGTGCTCCATCTTCCTGGTTTTAGTCAGAACTCCAGCAGCAGCGTTCTGGATCAGCTGCAGCTGGAGGACTGATTTTACCCATGCTTTACCACAAGTGTTGTGTGCATAAATATTTTCGCGCTATTTGGTCGAGAATGTGTTCTGACGAGGCTTGTTTATTAGATTAAAAGTATGTTTGAAACATGTATTGAACATACTTTATACTAAGCCCACATTTCTTTTTTCTACAGGTCTGAAATAATATTTTTATCTTAAATGTGTTTTCATAATCTAAGACTTGCAAACATCAGTCTGTGTCTGTGTAATCGATTTATATGACGTGTTTCATGTAGTGATGGAGTCATTGAATGGGTCTGTATAATGTTGCCAGAGTGAGCTGTTCTTGGCTGCAGACTGAATAATGAGTCAATCAAAGGAATATTAATGTACAATCGAGTACATGCTGAACTTAGAGGTAATGGCCAGAAACCTAATGCGCAGTGAAAGGTTTTAGGGGTCACGCTGTGAGAATCTCTGTGTCAAATGAGCGTTTGACAAAATAAAAAATGGATTTCAACTCAGTGCTACTTTTCATTTGTTGAGAGCCAGCTGATGAGCAACACGCACAGGGTCCAGGTAGACCTGCTGACGTCTCAAATGATTTAATTGCTATTTTAGCTAAAAATATGCATGAAAAAGCAGCAGGGATGCTTTTATTGTGTCACACTTTTGAGTCTTGTTTTAATTGATGTGAAGCTCTGAGTCATGAGCCATGCAGATGGACTCAGGAGAAATTATTCATGAACTAGAATGTCAACCAAAATGGAAGCTGAAGCTGAAGGATTGGGACATTTACTGTTTTGCAGAGGAGATCTTGATTTGCTTGAGTCCAACACTTCTCAGTCTTGGTTCTGATGACCCGATGTGTTTCAGATGCTGCCCCGCTTCACCACCCTCTTTAGGCTGATTGGTCATTACCAGACTGTGTGATGAACCTGCATGCAGAACCGCCTCCATTTAATGGCTTTTTTAGGGGGCACAAAAAATTGGCTTTGTATTTCATATAAGTATATGAACAAATGTTTATGTAACTTTTCAAATAAACTAACTTGTTGTTTATTCATACTAAATGAGCAATAATGATGTAAACATTGACATGTAGAAAATGCTGAGTAATTATCATCAGACTAGAATAAGCTCATGTGTTGCAGAAATTTAGAATCTGTTTCCAATATCTGGAGTCTAAAAATATTATCATCCTATATGTTATATTTTCATTAGCTTCAAGTGAAAATAATCATAAATGGCATATAATAAAGCTTAAAAACATCCATTTGTGTAATTAGTCTATGTAATGTGTTTTACTTAATGGATTACGCGACTGGATTAAATTAACTTTTTAATAGCATTATAATTAATTAAATATGACTGTGTCTTTTTGTCTTCATTGATGTTAGTTGTATTGTAAGAGCAGCAACATTACTCAGGAACAAATGAAATGGACTGTGCACTAAATCGTTACTCAGATAAATGTAACTGCTACTACCCACATTCTTGTTATCAATGATTTTGTAGCACAATCTCATTGGTTTCCATAGAAACTTTTTAATTTACTTTGAATAGTTAATTGAGCATGCTGTATATTTGATAACTAGGATCAATTGGAACATATGTTGTATGTATGATTGAATTGAAAGGTTTTTTGTAAAATACCTTGAGACATTTGTTTTAATTGGCGCTATATAAATAAACTGAACTGACTGAATTGGATATATTTGACTATATTTCGTACATAGATTGTGTTGTAGCCCCTCATAGATGCTTCTTGGCCCGGAGCATTCAGCGTCCTCCCTCTATTATCTTACATTTTTCTTGGTTGCCCAACATGAAGCTCAATGTAACTCTGGATTACAGAGTCACACAAAGGTTTCCTTCAGTAATCCCACATATATGTGGCTCTATCAGACACTGAATAATGGGCTTGAAGAATCTTTATTTTCCTTTTCTTCATCAAATGTTTCTTATGTGAGATTCCATACACAGTATTGTTATCAATGTCCCAAAAGATGTAAAAAAATCTACAATCAAATATGATTTTTGGTACAGTAGTACTTTCATAACAGCACAGTGTCCCGTTACTTCTGAGTCTTACATTGCTAAGTTTTCCTTTCAGGACTAATGAAGAGAGATGCATCTGTAGGATTTTTACAGGCAATCCGTCAATCCTGTAAGCAGTGTTTCTATTCCCTACTGGCACAAGAGTGATTACCTTGTCTGTGTGCTGCATGTCTTTTTGGGCTTTTGTATGTTTTTCCTTCTCCTCTGAGAGGTGATCCTGGACCGGAGATGAATATAAATGTTACATGTTGGGATGATAAACCTGATTGTCGATTCATCTCCATCTCTTCCGGGTGATGATGTTCAACTACAGAGACAAAAAGAGAGAGAGAGGAGAAATCATTAGTAAACCCAGGATCTTATAGTAAGGTGAACCCACACATCAAAGGCTGTGCATTGCTCCGAACAACATTCAGCTTCAATTCTAGCTACAGTTGTTGCCGACTGTAGCTAGAAGCAGCTTATTTAATTTCACAAGAACACATATAAATTAATTGAAAAAATAACTGCTACAAAGAGTCTATCTCTTCCATTATTATAGTCATTATGAAAATACATAGAAAATTCTTTACAAATAAATTAAAATCTAAAATATGAAGATAAAAATATCTAAAATAAACGTAAAATAAAAAATCAAAAGGAGGAGTTAGGCTAAGTGATTAAAATGCAAAGATGATGTTATGCAATAGCTTTTTTTTAAAGTACAAACCATGGGTTCTTATTAAAAAAACAGAAGAAAAAAATATGAACGTTTCAGAATAACTTACAATTAGTTACGCACAGTAAACCGGCTACTTTTACAAAATTATAATATATAAAAAAATTTTTTCCCAAAATTAAGGAGTTGAAAATTATTTCAGTGTTACACAGATGTATTAAGAATAGAAAACAAAAAAATCCTTTTATGTAAGTATTCACAGCCTTTGCGTATTACTTTAATGATCTGCTCCTTCAAAACATCCCCATGGCATGATGCTGCCACTACCATGCTTCACTGTTGGGATGGTGGAGTTTCCTCCATGACTCCTGACATTCAAAAAGAGTTCAACCTTACCCTCATCAGATCAATGAATCTTGTTTCTTACAGTCTGAGAGTCCATGGGCAGCCATGTTCCTTTTAGAGTAGAATAGAATAGTATTAGGATTTATTGTCCCACAGAGGGGAAATTCAGGTGGAACAGCAAGATCAAGTGCCCCCTCCCCCCACCCCATCCATTGCCTTCTCCACTCAGCTCCTCCAGACTAGCGGCAGCAGCAATTAGGCTGGTGAAACTGCAACTCTGCTGGGCTCATTGTAGGAACTTCTTCCTTTTATGAATGATGAAGGCCATGCTGTCCTCACAGGGACCTTCAAAGCTTCAATTTTATGCTTGGTGTTTGTGCGCTGACATGCTCTTTCATTCTTTTCTCCGAACATTTTGATTTTCAGCTATGTCCATACTCCACAAAAACCTGCCTGCTTTGTTGGGTATATGGTGAAAGTTCCCACAAAATGTATAGGCTGCTCCAAAGTCAGATTAGGCTGCACTTCATAAATTTCTAATCTTCCTATCCATTTTATATGGCCAAAGTACTCCATTATATATCTATAATTTCAGAACTATGAGAGTTCAGGATAATCCACTGAAAGCTTTTGTTGTCTCCAGCTTCTCCAGGAGAGGCTGTTCTGACGACAGTCACCACGACCAGAAAGCTTGAACCTCAAAACTTTTATGATATGATGTGATGTGATATAATATAATATTATTCTACATGTGTTTAAAGAGAAAGATGCACTTTAATATATTCACCTCTGGCCCAGCCTAAACTACTGGGCCAGTGGTTTAGGCTGGATAGAATAGAATTCAGTTCTATTCTAAAATAGAATAGATTCTATTATTAAGAATAGAATAGAATCTGGTTTGGTTTGGATCACCAGAAGGTCACCACAAGTTAGTTTCTACAAGTGTAAATTTTAAAGACTCACACACGCAAAACCTATAAATAATTTCACAGGAAAACCAGATTCTGATGAAATAGATTTTTTTTTTTCTTCTTCCGTACATCTCATCACGCGGAGTCATTGCGTGCGCGAGAAGCTTGTTGGATACCTGGAGAAGGAGAGAGAGCGAGAGACACTGGCACGCGCCTTTCTAAGTGTATCTGCGCGTGTCAGGGGGGAAGGAGCGGGGCCGTTTGAAGGTTCCTCAGCAGCAGCCGCACGCGCCCGGTTTGCCTGCGCCAGTGGACCCACGAGGCAGCTGGAGTAGATACGTTCCGCGCGTGCCATAGCGCATCGTGCTGCTTTGGAGTTGCGCGTGGAGGTTCAAGTCAAACAGAGACATTCTGTCGGGGGGTTCAGTAAGACTTCGCGTGAGAAAGGAAGAGGCAGACAGTCCAAACTCACGCCGACAGACAGACATACAGACAGACAGACAGACAGACCACCTGGGAAAGTTGGCTGGGGGCAGCGCGTGGACGCTCTCACAGCAACGGTCAAAGTCTTTCCTGGGTCTTTCTCTGCGGACTTCCGAGGAGCGCAGCGGAATGTTCTCCATCAGTCCTGCGCTGCTCTGAGTCGGAGGGGTTCGGCTCTGGGATCCAGGCTGCGCTCGCTCCACCATGTCAGCGGAGCCCGAGTAGACGGACAGACAGAAAGAGAGAGAGAGAAGAGAAAGGTAAAAAAAAGAAGTACAGCAAACTGAGCAGAGGGATTACAGCCAGACGCGACATGTTCCTGATTAACATCATCTCTGTGGTGTTCGTGTTGGGTGAGTACACTAGCGGCGCGTGCACACGCTTACACACACGCACACACACCAGAGGGCACCGGGTGTTGCCCGCGTGCACTTTGGTCCGTCTCACCCCCACCCCTCCCCTTCCGCGAGGAACATTAAAGCCATTAAGATGTCACCCACCAGCCCCGTAGGAAGAACGGGGTCAGTGGGGGCTGGAAGCTCTGTGACACTTTAGACAACTGGTAGAAAATCAACTGACAATATTTGCAGTTATTGCATTAAAAGCAACGCGCTTGTTGGGGAAACATGATTCCTGTCTAAGAACAGCAAACTGCTTCACTGGATCAAACTTTCTTTCTCTTTTTGTCTCCATCCTGTGTAATTACCGGGCAGCATTTCCGTTGTTAGTCTGTTCTGCTTCTCTTTGTCCGGTTTCATTTCAGTTTTATCTCTATATCTCGTTGCTCTTTTGTAGCCTATTTGCATGACAATCTAAGCGGATCATTCCCACCTGGACTCTCTCTCTCTCTCTCTCTCTCTCTCTCTCTCTCTCTCTCTGTCTCTCTCTGTCTCTCTCTGTCTCTCTCTCTGTCTTGTCTGAGGCAACACAAGTTTATCTGATCTGATCTGATCTCGCAGTCGCGGAACTCCTTCTAATTTACACGTTGAGTGGATTATTTCATTCTGCATCAGACCATCAAATTATACAGGATGATCATGAGACATTAAACAAGCATATCAAACGCTCTTTAAACTTAAGGAGCACTGAAAATAACTGAAAAGAGTTATCTTTTTGAGTACGTTTTTGCTGCTGTGGTTTTCTCCTAAACGATCCTGAGTGTCGTTTAATATCCATTGTTTGATGTTGTTGACCATTCGCTCCAGCAGAGGGCACTTATTGCCCTGTCGAACCATAAGAAAACAAATCTAATCATAGATGATTTTTACAACCTGAATGAGGAAATTTATATGGAGGTGTATTATTTTGATGCATGCCACGAGTTTCCCTGCAGGCGATAAAATGTTCAGCCAACCACAGAATGATTGTTAGCCTTGTTAAAAGCAGCTGACCACAGCTAGTCACCTGCCCTATATGAGGAACCCTGAGACAGAACACCAACTGGTCACTTATAAATGAATTCAATGGTTTTGAAATAGAGAAGGAACACAAATAAAATCTAGATTTTTCTCAGAGAAAACAACTTATACATATTTATATTCCATGAATCTCAGGTTTATGTTAGATATTCATTAAAACACAAAAAGTCTAAACTCTCAAATACATCACTCAGCAGCTTTGACAGTACCTCTTAGCAAACCAGTCATGATGCTCTTTTATGGCATTTAGTCCTGAAAACTGAAAAATATTTCAGAGATTTTGCATAACATCTATAACATGCAACGCTGCAGAACCTGTTCAAAAGCTGCTTTTATGATTCTTTTTCGAATTTGCCTCCGACAGGGAGTGGAGGTCTTCCCTCACTCCCCCCTTTACAACAGATTGTAAAATTTAAAAAAACATGTTTACAGGCAAAAAAAAAAAAAAAAAAAAAAGAAACATGAAGTGTAACCACCAGAGGGAATTGTCTCATTTAGATATAATTGGTCACACATGCAGACCACCCGCAGATTTACAAGAAGCTGACATGGCTAGAGGGCAGAACTAGTGACAAGTGGAGTAATGGTGTTTCAGGCACACAGTTAGTACGACATTAAGTACATCTGGTGACTCACTGTTTTGATTGACTGTAGGATGCTTTGGGAACTGCCTGCTGTACCAAATTATGTTCAAACCATACAACTCATTCTGCGCAATAACCTTAGTTCAAAACTCTGAAACAGAAGAAAAAAAATGAGGTGATATTCAGAATCCTTTTCTAGTAAAAAGGTTATGTGCTTTTGCTCTGAGTTTCTGTACAAAACCAGATGCAACCAGTTGAAGAACAGAGTCTATCTGTGTGATTAAAGTCAGAGTAAAGGTAAATGTTCTGTTTCTGGCCTCAGAGGTTCTTTAAAAAACAGTAGAGAAACAAAGAACATCATGATGACAAGGAATAAAGCAGAGTCAATATTTTAGTAAGACACTTGTGGTTATATCAGCAACAGATAGTGGTTCTAGAAAGAACTGGAAAAGTATTTCTTATGAAGAGTGTTTCAAACCATATACCATTTTTTCTGGCACTTTACAATGATGTGCAGCTTTTTTCTTGTGGTTGCAATACGCCAAAAGACCAAAATATATGGGCCTCAGTATGTTTGCTAGGCAATGTGGAGGGACTGTATCTTTAAAAACTCATAAATAGACTTTGTATTACTGCATATCTCTCTTGAGATTTACTGTCCAACCTTGTTCCGATGACAAATATCACATTTGCACAGTATCTCTGTCTGTAACTATCAGGGGTGTATTACCTCTGAAGTGACCTGTGTCTGAATGATTGAATACTATAGTTCTTAAATCCCACTTGGTTTAAATGAAGATCTGTGAAATTTTCAGTGGACTTGTTCTTTTTATGTAAACATTCTGGTACAACCTTAACCTAGAAATGTTCACTCATGTTCTTCAATTATTATTATATATATTTTTTCCCTCCAAAAAACCTGGACCATACAATCATGTTATGAGATAATGGCAAAATAGAAGTGCGAGTATTTTAAGATCTGGGGACTTAAAACTTTAGATTTTTTAAAATGTTTTTTGCAATATACCTAAAGGTTTCATTCTGGTTTTTTTATCATTATAATATGTTCAGTGAAACCCTGAAATTAATGGGAGTTATGTTCCACTGAAAAATGTGTTAATACTGTAGCGCTTCCAGGCAGGGGTTCACTGTGCTGAATAACGACATGGTGGAATGTGAGGTGTCTGGTTCTGATCACTTGATGATGGATTTAAAGCTGCTATCACACTCTGGCCTTTTTTACCATGTATGCTGGTAAATGTTTCTTTGGCATGAAGTGATGAGGAACATTTTGTGAAACATTAAAGTCATGTCCTACTCTTGAAGCATATGTATCACTTTTGATGGAGTCACATTGTGAAAAAAATAATGTATCCTGGAGATCAGTGCAGTGGAAGTGTCAGTATCCTTCTGAGTACTGACTGGCTATATATTACTTTTCCATGTTTATATATATATATATATATATATATATATATATATATATATATATATATATATAATAGCAACTGGA
>CAEFZX010020517.1:0-26003 GCA_903066825.1 Alfaro cultratus
TTAGAAGGCCTAACAAGAACACCGACATGCTGAAAAGGTTGTTGGTACCACCAGGGAGAGAACTAAAACATGCAGGATGCCGGCCCTCGAGGACCGACTTTGGGCACCCCTGCTCTAGATGGATTAGCTCACACAACACCAGTGATTCTAACTGGATGCATCTACAGCTAACAAAGCACCGCGCTCAATGTCGGCCTCTGGCCAGTCTGGCTCCGATTTATCCATTTTATAAGGTCCAAGTCCAAGAAACAACTGAAACTCTTTTCTAAATTACTAAATGTAAAATACGTTACCGTCAAGGATTGCTGACCTTATGTTAATTATGTGGCGCATGTGTCACCAGGGTCTTGTGATTTAACAAGTTGCAGAAGCGAGACAATCAAAAACAGACAGCAAATAGACTGAAAACATAAAATTTTCTGTCAGTCGACTGGTAAATAAATTATTGAGGATATTTTTTTCACACTTCTACCAAACTCTAGCCTAATAAAAATAAAAAATAAAAAAAAAGCAGCCCCTTGTTCTACGTTTTGCACAGAGGGTCTTAGTTAGAGGCGCGGAGTCTGTTGAGGTTTTAAATTTCGCTAACGTTTAGCTGTGATAACGTGCTAGTTCCACGCCCAGAAGCTTACTGGGAATTGTGTGCGCCGTGCTTCATTCACATCCTCCCCTGCCATCGCTAAAAGCAGCGCAGAAAATCGCCGTCATCGTTGACAACTTCTCCTTTCGTTTGCCGATCGGAAAGTCTACCGGAGAAAATCCAAGTCAATGGGAGAAAGCCCAGACGAAGCGAGATGAGAATTGAAAGCGTTAAAACGAACTGCATTTCCCTGTCAAGCAACTCAAAGCAACAGAGAAATAGTAAATAACCGTGTATTTCTTCATGGAGAAAAGAGCTCTAATGTGTCAGAGTACAAATAAGGGATCCTGGAGAATTACTTCACTAAAAAAACAAAGGTTCACACTGCAACAGTTCAGCCTTCGTTCCCTCACTTCTGGGGGAGGAAAGAATTTGTCAAAGCTCAACGTTCACTGTTCAGTGCTTCACCTGGAGGCCTGTTCTCAAATCTAAAAAAAATAATAATCATAAAAAATCTTCTGTACAGGTGTTAGTGAATCTTGCAGCTCAGCGTTGAGCTCCAGAATCCCAGCACAGCTCCACAGACATCTGGGTAAAGAAGTGCACAGACTGCCGGGGCTTTACAGCGCAAAGCTCAAGTCAAACAGAAATCTGCTTTCAGGACGTGGATAAGATGCTTAACTGTATTCCTGTTTTATAACTGTATAAAGGATGTAGAGAAGTGGACGGTAATGCCTACAATTGACTTCCACTTGTCTCCTGTGACCTGTTTCTTATGCGACGCTTGCTTTTAAAAAAACAGCGACCACCATCTGCTGTTCTCTGGAGCAGAAAGGGCTCGATAGACGGCGAAAGTCCTCTGAAACGCTGCTGACTTTCTGACATCTCAGCGCAATGCAGCGCCGTCCAAATGCTCCAGAGCCTTCACGCTTATGGATTCAGAACCATCTGCGCCCTTCAGAAAAGTGACTCACGGAAAAATAACATTTTCATGAAATGTTTGTGAATTAGGCTCGGAGGATGGATCTGAAGAGCACGAACAATTCAGAATGCGTTTGAGTTTACTGGGGTGAAACTCTGCATTATCTTGTAAAGTTCATCATCACAGAAGATGAATACTTTGGATTTTTTTACATTATAAACTTGTTTTTTACTTTTTACGTATAAAAACGTATAACGTTTAATGTTGTTCTGACCTTTGATTAATTACACACTTCAGTTGTTTAAGTACGGAGGTTGAATGCAATTTAAAAGTCAACGTGTTAGACAGCAGGAAAACCTACAAACTTTGAGCGTGAAACAACAACAAAACACATCATCAGCCATTTTAAATATTTTTCCAAATAATATTTAGCATTTTCATTTTCCTTCCTCTTCCTAACCGGATTAATCCCCATGTAAATCTTCACAGTTTAAGCTGTAGACCTTGCTAACACTGCTGCCTATGATGGCTGTTGTTCAGCACTCTAAATATGTTGCTCATGGCAACGTTTGTTTGCTTTGTGCTGGTCTTTTTTGCTTCATATCTGGGCCTGCACAGTGGTGCACCTCTTGGCCTAGTACTACGAGAGATAGGCAACAACTCTCCTGCAATGTTGCAAGGAAAACTGGATAAAAAATACATAGATGTATGGATGGAAAACAATATATCCATCATAAGCTACGATCCAGGAAAAGATCCTGAAAATGTCACGTTGTCCACCTCTGAGGGCCAAGGCTCTGACTGTGCTGTTTAGATAGAAGTGGAATAAAACCCAGGGTTACAGATTTCCATCTCCCAACCCCGTAAGGCTAGAAAAGAGAAAAGAATGCTGTAATAATACGTTGCTTTGCTGCTGATTTGGCTTGGCCCTCTGCCTCGGTGCCATGTTGTCAGCGCAATAAAGCATCTCAAACTCCAGCTGGAATGCGAGATGCTTATTTCCAAGCGCCTTCGTGCTCACAGGCCCTCCGTGGCGCAGCTTACTGCGAGTTGCCATAATTAGCACTTGTCCACGAAGAGCCGCGCTGGACGCCTCATGTGATGTGAGCAGCCTGAGCCGCCATGCTGAGGGGGGAAAGGCTCCACAGGTATGGCAGGCTGTTTTAACATAAATTCAGTTTTGCCAGTGATGCCATTCTGACTAGTCAGAATGTTAGTTCAAGATAAATTTAATTAGAAAAGCTAGATATCTCTAATATCTTGAATTAGAGATATCTTGAATATTACTAAAATATTTTACAACAGCCCTAATAACAAGTAAAGGCGACATAACTACTTTATTTAGCCAAAAACGTGGGAAAACACATAATACCGACCCTTTAAAACTACAGTCTAAAATCGTGAACTCCTGTTTACAAATTAGGTGACATGTAGGTCCAAATTAGTCACGAGGAGATCAATATGTCTTCATTAAAATACTCCACTGGCGTAGCTCAGCGAGCTAACAATGCCGTTTTATTGGCTCACTGCACCTTTTCCCCCCCTCCTCTTTTCTCCATGAGCCACTACTGACTAAATACCCCTGATAACCAACACGCATGAAGAAAATGAAGATGAACGCGTTGCTGTCTGGTGGAGAAACGGATTCCTGGATGGATAGCGTGGTGCTCCCCACCCCACCTTTCTTTATTTTGCCCTTTAACAGCATTGTTGCACTGAGGCTCACATGTCTCAGTCAAATTATTCAATCTCCCCCCTCTCAGCGTACTTCCCCCACCCTGGGCTTGTCTGAGCAGGCCTGAGGACTCCTTTGTTTACTTCAGAGAAAGTGGAGCAGGTGCAGGAAAAATGGAGCAAGCAAATTGGAGGAGCAGCTGCGGTGTGAGACATGCTTCAGGTGGAGGTGCTGTTGTCTTGTCTTTGTGTTTAAAAAAAAAAAAAAGAAACAAAAAATATAATAATCTGACCTACTGAAAGTAGTAGTGGTGAGATCCAGCATGGGAACTCCACCGAGGGTCTTAAGGAGAAGGTCAGAGGGGTCAGTCTGCTGCAGCGGTCAGCCCAGAGGTCAACCTCCTTCCTTCCCCCAGCACCGGATGAACTACGACTACCTCCCCGTCTCTGCACTGTAAAATTTCCCAATTTCAGATAATGAAACTCATAAAATAACTTTATTTGAAATGTCAACGTAATGAAAAAGGCTGGACATAAAGTTCTGATTTATTGTGTCTTCCAAACCCTTCATCATTTAGATTTTGTAACACTTTATTGTACTTCATTAGGATTTTTTTTGTGATAAACTAAAACGCATCAATGCATAATTGTAAAGTAATAAAAGGGTAATAAAATGTTTATTTCCTTTTGAAAATTAAAAACAACAAAAGAAACAGCTTTAGATGTGTTTAGTCGCCCTGGACCAATGCCCTTTTCTGCAATTTACTGCCAAAGTGACTTTATGAGTTTCCCACTGGAGAAATTCATCTTAAATAAAGGGATGGTTCTGCAACATGGCACCCGAACAGAAAACAGGCCACATAAATTTCACCAGTAAATGGAAGTGCGTTATATTGAAGTTCTTCAAAGCACAACAATCTGAAGATTGAAAATGGAAAGAGTATCAATTTACTTTTGTTTCAGTTCATTTCCAAATTGAAATGGGCAATTGATCCCAAAAGGAAGTTAAGTTTCTCTCTGACTAAAGAGGAATAAACAAATGTTTCATACATTTCTGTTCGAAATAAAGGAGCTTTTTGGCCTCCTCCCTGACTTGTATAAAAGCAAACAAGTACTTGTTTAGCGTCAAACCAAAAGCTTTTAGTCTGCTTAAAGTGCCAGTATCATGTAAAATAAACTTTTTTGAGCTTTACATAATGTCGTATAGTTATTTCCTCATCAAAAACACACCTGGAGTGTTGCTTTGAAATTCCTTAATCTCCATGGCAACCATTCAGCTGTGCAAAACGCCTGGGTGAATCTAGCACCGTCTTTGAGGCTTCAGCTTTCAAGCTTCTGCCTCACAGAGCATCCCTTCTCTGTGACCAACCTGCTCCTTCAGACTAGCCAGCAGCAATTAGCAAACACCTTGTGGAGCTGCATTTCTGTTTAAGTTATTATGCGAGGCACTTCTCGGTGAAACACTGGTAAAAACGTTGTTAAGGGGTTAATAGAGGAGCCATGTTGTGATGACTTCTTAAAGAACAGGAGTTTCTTAAAGGGACAGAGGCCCAATTGGAAGGCGCTACATTACAAAATCAAATTTCTTTTAAGTCATGTTTGACATATACGGCATTTTTAGAACATCTGAAGCTAACATAGTTACTTGATTGTGCTGTAAGGTGTCACTATGTGTGTGGAAAACATTGTACCGCCCCTTTAATAATGGCTTGTTAAAACTCATAAACCTTGTCTTGCTCAGCAGGTAATGAATCTGGGCCGTACCAGTTAGGTCACCAAGCCAGTAGGTGATGACGCCTAACGATGGACTCAATTCCTGTCCACTACATCAACGCATTTTCACAGACACCTAACAGTTAAGTCGTCATAAATAATGGCTCTATGTCTCGGGTCGTTGTCCTGCTGAACTTCTGCCCCGCTCTCAATTATTACCTTGTTTGATTTTTGACCAAGCATCCCTAAAGCAAGATGCTTACAAGCTGCATGTTTCCCACTTGAAATAGTTTATGTAAATTTTAGTAAAAAAATAAAAAACGAAACAAAAAAAAAAACATCTTAGAGAGACAATTTAACCTTATGTATTTAATTTGAAATTTCCCTGGCTTCACTGTTGCTGCTTGGACTGAGTTCAAGGTTCACAGTCCTCTGTGTCTTAAGGAGCTCCCTTTACAAAAGGCCTTTGTCTTCTCACTGGCATGCTATAGCGTCTGCTTCTGGCAACAATCTCATCTTGTTGCCAGAGTGAACGCTCTAAAAGAAAATGTTAACTTACTTGGTGAGATATTTCTCTTTCTTGACTGCAAATGTGAGATTGTGAATCCATGCGGCCATCCGGGTCTGAGCCTGAATCTAGTTTAAAAACCATAGGTGCTTACAAAGAAAAAGAACAATCCTGTCTTCATATCGTAGCACATCTGTTGGATTAAGCTGAAACATTCTGTAATCCTGCAGATGTTGTTTCCATAAACCGGCAAGATTAGGATTTTATGAACTTGCTAATTTGTCTGGTTGTTTAGAAGCATGTGGGACATTCAGACTGAGAAATTGTATCTTTTTATAGTTTCTAACTCAGTATTTCATAAAATGACCCATAATTGATACCTTTAGGCTGTCAGACTAAATGCACTTTCTCTTTCTGCTTGTTTGTTCTGAAAAGGTAAATAATAGTGAAATCCATATTTCTCACAAAAACTGTAAACACTCCCAGTTTCTCAATTCAGACTCAGACAAAAGGAGTCAAAGTTTCAACCTTGATCCACTCTAACAGAATTTGGTACGTAGGGAGATGAGAATGAAACTTTTAAACGCTCGTTCAAAACTTACCCCTGTTTTTAAAAGTTGGTTGCACACGATTAAAGCTTTTGTTTAGGCATTTTGTCAGAATCCGTTTGAGAACAAATGCACAGCTTCCTTCCACAACGTCACATGGGTAAAGAGCAGATGAACTGAAACGAAGACAAAGAGAGGCATCTGTATGCGTCACTGAAAATAATTTCTTTACCCCAAATGCCAGCTCTGGTCCACGCTAACCTGACGCGCAACATCCTGACACGGATGACAGCAGACACTTTGCGTCAAAGGGGGCATCTGCTTTTTGGAAATTGCGTTTACTCATCTACCTTTTGCTCCCAGCGGGAAGCTTGTTGCGCAAATATATTTGAAAAGAGCTACACCGAGGCCGTGCCTCCGTGGGTGTCTGTCTGTGAATGATGTGCCACTGTGTGCTTCCCACATTTTGCTATTTGAGATCCGGGCCTCGCTACCGACCCAGTGCTGTCCTCCCACGGCTTCCGACCATCCTTCCTCTCTACGCCAGCCTGCAGAGCGAAGAGCCTCATCCGTCGCAGAGTTTTTAGAAATGTTGTTCTTATATGGGCATTCTCAGAAACATGGAAATCCACCTTATGTAAGAGAATGATCCTGTTTGTGAACTAAACCGAGCCGGAATGATGTGTTAGCGGGAGTGATAAAAATAAATTGGGTCAATTTTGGCCCTTTCAGCAGAATGCAAATATATCCAGATTGGGTTTTTTTTTTTTTTGTGGGGTTTTTTTCTTGTGCAGTTGTTCTGTCTTGATTTGAACATATTTGGGAATTGATGAAAGCTAAATTAAAGCAGCACGTATTTATAAGTCATTTAAAACATCAACATCTGACAGAAGAAATATAGTGGTGCTGAATGGGGGTGAGCCTTCTCATCGTCATTTGGGCATTTAAAATGCATGCTAATGTTTAATTCAAAACAATTAGCATCATTTCAAACCCAGTGCCTTGCAAAAATATTCAAATTCCTTGATTTATTTTAGTAATCTCAGTATGAATCCAGCTGTGCTTATGAAAGCCTCAGAGGTTTGTTAGAGAACATTGGGGAGTAAAGAAAAAAAACAAACATTATTACAGCCAGAAAATACAACAGACATGTCAGGGAGACAGTTGTGGAAAACATTAGTTGGCGCTTTGTTAGGTTGCAACTGCAAAACATCCTAAACTGAAAGAATACTCTATATAGATATAGATATATATACAGTATATATATATATAATCAAACACTTTCTTGACAAAGTTGACTAAGTTGGTAGGAAGTGTGGATATATGTTGATTTTCTGAAATTGAATGGAGACAAACTTACAGTAAATTTCCTTTAAGTGTGTCTTCCAAAAGAATGTCTGAGCAAAGATACCTATTTTCTTTTTGGTCATTATCTTGCAGAACAATATTTATTGGAAATTAACAGGCTAGCTGACTATATGTTTTATTATCTTAAATAATAAATAGAGTTAGAAGCAAAAGCATCGAGTCATTGTGCAATCCGGCAGATTCACAAAGCGAACATAGATAGATAGTTTCTATCTAGCTATCGAACACAGCTAGATAGAAGGGAGCAATGCTATGCAACATCTTCATAAACTTTAATTACAGCATTATGTTATATATTGCATATTTTATGTACTTGAGGCTTTGCTGCAGTGTGGGTGTCTGACGTTTTGCAGAAAAACAAGTCTGACTCCACACACGCATTCAACACCTCCTGCCTTTTGCATTCAGATTCTCATTAATTTGATAATGTGAGACTGTTAATGGCCTCCTCGGAGCTCTAAGTGTTAATGCATTTCAGTGATTGCTTGGCTGAAGGCAGGAGGCTTTATTTTTTGCCGCTTGAATGGGGGGGATGAGTCAACTGCATTGAATCACCAGTTAAGAGAGATGCCTCTACAGTCACTGCTCCTGCAGTAAAATAGACGCAGTGATTGGTCGGGTACGCTGGGAGCAAAAAAAACGAAACAAAACAAAAAAACAAGGGTTATTTCCTTTTCTGTCTCCTCGAGAAACTGCAGAACATCCATGTATAAAGCACAACCCTGATCTTGCTAACAGTGAACAGAAGCAGAAAACATGGCGGTAAATACATTCAGACATGAAGGGGAGGAAAACAATAGCTTAAAAATAGAGACATGCAGCCTCTTGCTGACTAATATATAACATATTCTGGTAGTTGTTGTTTTAACACACTTTAAAGGAAGACAGTTGAAAGTAGAAGCTAACATTTTGAAATTAAATTCGACAAAATTCTTATCTGAAGCTGACATTTGTGTGATAACACGCAAGTTTGTATTTCTACCCATATTAGAAATTTGCATTGACTTCCTTTAATTTAGTCGCTGTATTTATTCCTAACCCAGATATTTTCCGTAACCATTACTGGTAGAAATATGTTAGGGTTACATTCCTAACCCTAACCTAAACTAAAACTTAATTCACAACTTACCTCTGACCTTAAACAAGGGGTCCATCACATTAAGACCCAACTTTGGTTACCATAAGCTCATTTGGTTTTTAGAAGGTTAGTAAATATGCCATAAATGGCACACACACAGTAGTGTTTTTGTATCTTGTGGGGACTTTACATTGACTTCCATTCGTTTTTTACAACCTAACCCTAACCATCACATACCTAACCAAAACTCAATTAACACCTTAGTCCTAACCCCTAACTCAAAAACAGCAATTCTCCTCATGGGGACCAAGATTTGTCCCCACAAGAAGCAGGGGTCCCCACAACCTCTCAACATTAACTAGGTCCCCACAAGGACATAAAAACCTGGTTCACACACACACCTTTGTATTTTCACCCATATTAAGACTTTGCATTGACTTCTATTCATTGAACTGCATTCATACCCAACCCTCACTCTGACCCTTAATATTCAATAAGTTAGACTGTTATTGAAAAGTCAATTTATTTTAGGAACCTTATAACAAAGTGAAACACATTAACAGAGATATTTGTTTCTGTTAATTGTGACAGGAATTAAAACATATTTAAATCAGAATATTAAGAACTATAAAATTATATATTTTTATACCAAAATGTGGGCTTAACGAAAAGTATATTTCAAACCTGCTTAAGGGTTTTTAATTTTGAAAAGGTATTCTTAATCTGACAAATGAGACTCATCGGAGTGCGTATTGTAATTTATTGAATGTAAATGTATTTTCCAAAGCCAAACCATAACTTAAACTTAATTCACACCAAACCTCTTAACAAACTCCTAAAAATGGTTTTATGGGTCTGGAGTTTGGTTCACATAAGTTTGATCAGTCCCCAGAGAGTTAGTAAAATGCCATAAGACGTCCTAAATTTGTAAAGTAAATGAGTACACACACCTTAAATTGACATTTTAATCACATTAAATATTTATTTCTTTTTAGATCCACTGGCTCCAGCAGACTTTAGATTGAGTCAAAACAAAATCTCATTCCCATTGTAAGCGAACCAGTTTTTTCTTGTGTGTGTGTGTGTGTGTGTTCCAGATTAATCTGGGTCTTGGTTCACACGTGCAGACCCAGTCAGAGGAGAGTCGGCGTGTCGGCTATCCCTCGCTGTTCCCTGACACACTTGCAGAACCTTCCAGAGTCATCTGAGCCTGTCGGACAGAAAACTGGCAGCAAAATCCCTGTGAATACAAGAACAACTGCTTTTAGCTAAATAAACATGTTGCCTTTTTTTTTTTTCATTGAAGGTGCAATTAGCATGCACATTCAATGTGTTCCATTTCGCCGCCGCATTTGTGTTCTCCAGCACAAACACTGTTTAGTTTGGCTACAAGCAGAAGGCAAAGAAGACGCAAATGTTTGCTTGATCCAAAACCAAAAGAACAGAAAACGTACCGGTGAAGCCAAGGATGACAAATACCTTGAGGATGATGAAACTGGAGTCAGGAATGCTTGAGAACCTGAGTGGGTTAAAATTACAGTGATTTACTGCATCGGTATGAAATAGAGGTTTATGATAAACGCTGAGCTCAGCGAAAACAAAGGTGTTTCCCAACCCACTGACAAACTGACTGACTGATTCCAACCCCCACTATTTCCCTCTTGGCAGATGATGAACGGAGTAAAATCAGAAAATAATACTGCAACCAAGGTAACTTGCTTTTCACAGGGTTTCTGATGGTTTCTGTATCCTGGTGTTTGGCAGAAACAATGAAAATGCAGCATTGATTATGGACAATTCAAACTGTAGAACTGTAGCAGAAATTCACAAGGAAGGAATTGCAGCTGCAGGACATCATGGGCTGCAAGTACAGCAGTTAGCATCTTAAACCCCAAAATCAAAGACAACACCAACTGGACAAAAAAGAAAAAATTATTGTCTTTTGAGATAAAAGTAATTTAAGTAAGTTATGAAAAAGGAGCTCCAGTCAAGTACTTCAGAGTGGTCCCACATTCTGTATTGGAAAAAAAATAATTTTATTGACTGGAAGTAATATTCTAATATAATCTAAAAACTTGCTAAGCCTGGTGGTTGGGGCAGTAGGGCAGTTGTTCATCCAGTGGTCCATCGTGTTTTTGAGTTAAAAATATTTAAAGTTGACAGGAAATTTGACAATATTACTTCATAGTTATGAGCTATTAAAACATTAGAAGATAAATACCTGAACACCAACTATAGCGTCTTAAAAAATGCAAACATTTTAAAGAGACTTACAAAAAATAAGCAATGTTTAGCCTGGAGGGGGCACAAGTAAAGCCTGGTGGCCCGCCAGGCTTATAATACACTGAGGAAACCCTGTAATATATTGAAAAATTCACTTTTTGAATTGTATTACTGAGAGCCACCTGTAGCTGAGAGTTTGAACTTATACCGTATTATAAATGTGTTTCTATCATGTACCATGTAAAGACTGCATTGTTATTTTATCTGTTGACAAAATAATAATAATTCATAGCACATAATAAAACAGCTGGAGGCCTCTACTCATAACAATGTCTTTTTAAAGTATGAAGTAAAGAACAGAGGATGCAGACATCGGCCATTATTGGTTATTATTGGTGTTTTGATTGGTCTTGGCTTTAAATAATTACTTTAGTTCTATTTCGTCCATTCTATGAAACTATTGGCTTGAAGTTAGTTGGTGTGTGCGCTACCTATCCGCCTTGTAAAGCTCATTAATGGACCTGCAGTTGACAGACGAGCTGTCCAATGAGTCCAGGGAATCCTCTGGGCAGCCAATAGCCTTCGACTCCGAGCTGCTGCTGCTTGCTGATTGGCGGAAGGAGCTTCTGCCTCCCGAGTGCCGACGCTTCTCCTTTGGTCAAGGTTGCACTTTGCAGCTGCAGCAGGACGCGTACGGAGCACCGATTACCATCATCATCAGCAGCAGCAGCTCTGCTCTCGTTTTAATACCGAAGCGTCATTCTAGGCTCTCCATCCTCACGGTATATCCGCCATGGACGAGATGGAGGAAGAGTTAAAATGCCCCGTTTGCGGCTCCTTCTACCGGGAGCCCATCATACTGCCTTGCTCCCACAATATTTGCCTGGCGTGTGCGCGGAATATTCTTGTGCAGACCCCCGAAGCCGAGTCCCCGCAGAGCAGCCGAGCCTCCGGGTCCGGCGTCTCAGATTATGATTACTTGGATTTGGATAAAATGAGTTTGTACAGCGAGGCGGACAGCGGCTACGGGTCCTACGGGGGGTTTGTCAGCGCTCCGACCACCCCCTGTCAGAAATCACCGAACGGAGTCCGGGTTTTCCCGCCGGCCGTCCCCCAGCCCGGTCCGCAGCAGCACCTCCTGCCGCATCCGGCCTCCTTGCCCCCGATCCCCCGCAACTCCTGCATCACCTGCCCGCAGTGTCACCGCAGCCTGATCCTGGACGACCGGGGGCTCCGGGGGTTCCCCAAAAACCGGGTGCTGGAAGGGGTGGTGGACCGGTACCAGCAGAGTAAGGCGGCCGCCCTCAAGTGCCAGCTGTGCGAGAAGAGTCCGAAGGAGGCCACGGTGATGTGCGAGCAGTGCGACGTGTTCTACTGCGACCCGTGCCGCCTGCGGTGCCACCCGCCCCGCGGTCCCCTCGCCAAGCATCGCCTGGTTCCCCCCGCGCAGGGCCGGATCAGTCGCCGCGCGAGCCCGCGCAAGATCTCCACCTGCACGGAGCACGAGCTGGAGAACCTGAGCATGTACTGCGTGCAGTGCAAGATGCCCGTGTGCTACCAGTGTTTGGAAGAGGGGAAGCACGGCACGCACGAAGTCAAAGCTCTGGGCGCGATGTGGAAACTGCACAAGGTACGTGCGTAAAAGGACGAAAGCTTTTTTCTTCACCTTTCGGCGGAGCAACAGGTCTGACTTTTTAAAAAATGGAGGAAACAGATTTTGATATGTGATTTTTAAATAAGTTTCTATCTCTTTTACTGGTGAGGCGTTTGGGGTTTACCTTGAGGAAAAGAAGGGAATGATTGCTTATGTGGAATCTTATGTGAAAGGGTGACAAATCAGCAGCTGTGAATGTACAAAATACGATCTAAGGATGGTTTGGATGATGTGGCTCTTTGCTTTGGGTGGCAAGATCTAGGGGGCGGCACAAGAAATGTTGTTTCCAACATTAGCTTAGCTCCTGTGTAACATGCAAATAATTTAAAGCAACACACAAAACATATTTTGTCGTGCAGTTAAATTGATTTTATTATGTGAAGTGAAAGCTATGTGAGAGTGAGTGTTGCTTTGGAGAGGTGTGTGATACTCCGACCTGGAAGTGGGTTTGAATGCTACGGCTGTGTACAATCTTCGACTGTCTTTGAATTTAAAAAACTAGAATAAGCTCGGTTGTTTACGAAAGAGTTTAAATATGATCATCTAGGCTACACGGACGCAGCTGCGCTAAACAGCTTAGAACTTGCTGTAATATTTCAAGGAACATTAAACCTTTTGAATAAGTTTTAAAATCTCCAGCATAGACTTTGTTTTTCTTTTTCTATATTGAAGATGGACCCTGAAGTGAGAAAATCTGTATAATTTCCAGAATTACAGAACTATGAGAATTGTAATACAACTTGTAGCGGTGATAGTGTGGAAAAAGGGAGATGTTTTCAAAACCTTTAGCTATTCAGGCGCAGCCTCTAGTAGGGCCGGACGATATGGCTTAAATATAAAATCTTAAATAAAAAAAAAAAGTATTTTGATATCAAATCAGATTTAGTTTTTCCATCACCTTTTTTCCTAATAAAAAAATTACAAATGGACAAAAAATATGTTTAAAAGCTGACATTATTTCAAATATCCCTTCTGTGATTTGACCTGAATTCAAAGTTGAAAGAAACAAACAAGATGCGGCCCAGGCGTGCTGACATCACTCCGATCTAGGGAAACCCAAGGTGTGCATTGGAGAAAAAAAAATAAAAAATCAGATTTCCAAGAATTAATTCTTTGAGAACAGAAAATTCTAACCTCTCTGTGACCAAAATATGGTCTCAAGGTTGGCAGGCCTCCTTGCCATCACCCTTATCTTGCTTTTGTAAGTGAAGCGCAGATGCAGCCCTCTGGCGTAGATAAAGGAGGTTATTTTGGAACCCTGAGTCGTCGTGGGCACCGCGTTTCGGCCGCCACATTTATCTACGCCTCTGCACCGTCGACCCTTCACCTCCGCCGTCCGCTTTCCAGTGAAGAAAGAAAAACATTGGAGAGCCAGATTTAGTCACCGCAACACTCCACAAACACTGCAAACTCCCACACACACGCACACACACACACACACACACACACACGTAGCGATGCAGGCAAACCCAGAAAACGTGAGCAACCGCTCACACAAAAACTCCACGCCAGTCATCACTTATGCTTTCGGGAACGCTGTCCTCGTTATTTACACTTGCAACAGAGTCCTGTACCGCTCCAAAAAAAGAAAAAAATGGGAACGTTTAACCAGCCTCCATTTTTCTCATCTATTCTAGACGGAGCTGAGGTGAGTCCATCGTTTCAGACGTGAGAGTTCAATTTCAAAACTGATGGAAAAGTCAGAGGAGGCTGAGCGTCTGTCGACCTGGTGTGCTCTCGTTGTTTCACAGGTCTGAAATAGGAGCAGAGTATTTTAAGAAACTAATCAATGGCAGCAGGGATATTGGGACCAATATGAAACCCTGTTTTTGGCCTCCATCAGCAGCACCTGGTTATTTCTGATGGAACAGAGTCTGATATGGAGACAGTTTTCCAAATAATTTCATTGTGACTTTAAGTATTTCCCCACAATCCTGATTTGTATCAGAGTTTGCATTTTGTTTTATACCAAAGCATCGTGTTAATATCTATATTTTATTGACCGCTTGGGGGAGCAGCTGAGTCGTAATATATTATTAAGGAGATAGTGAATTATAACAACATTAAAATAACACAATGACATGAGGGAAAACAGAAGGAAAATGTCGCTGAAATAAACAATTCATGATGGTTTCGATTAGCCTGGTCTTCAAAAGAAATAATTGTGTTCCACCTCCATCATTCAGCTTTAGGGAGAAGTTTATTTGTACATTAACATCCACTGCAGACTTAGAAAACACATTTAACAAAGTGAGGAGGAAAAATATGAAAGAAAACAAAAGGACTTTTTTACTTAGTTTCTATTGGATTAATCTCAAACAGGGAGTCAAATTCACTCAGAGTTTTTACTCAGCCAAGGTTTTTTCAAGTTGTGATATTTTGTGATGCTGTGTGAGGAACTTTCATGCACATTTTCTACCCACATTTATACATTTGCTGGGTTTGAAGTACAGACGTTGTAGTTTTAAAACACTGGGTCTTAAATCAGGGTTAAATCAGCTGCTTTGATGCTGCCACAGTTTTTCCAAGTTCCTTCGTATTGTTCATTGATATAAATTGATGCTGTTCGGTTCACCACCTGAATCTCACAACAAATCAACCTTTTCTCATTCTGTCATGTAGATCATGTTAATCTGTTGAATATTATGTATATTTATATAAAATGTGATTTGAGAAGCTGTGGAGTTTGAAATAAGCGTTCTAGGTTTGGATAAAAATTGAAAAATAAATTACAGGAAATAATTTTATTTCCAGACTTTATTCACAGTCATATGATATAAGTTTGATATCCATCAATCAACCAAACAAGCAATCAATCATCCAATCGACCGATCGACTAACCAACTAAACTAACTTTTCCAACCAATCGACCGACCGACTAACCAACCAAACTGACATCTAACCAATCGACCGATCGGCTAACCAATCAATAGACTGACCAACCAATCCACTGACCAACCAATCGACCGACCAACCAATCGATTGACAGACCAACTAACCAACCAATCGACTGAGCAACCAACAAAATCGTCCGACCAACTAACCAACCAATCTACCGACCCACTAACCAATCAACTAACCAATCGACCAACTAACCAACCAATCGATTGTTTGAGCTCAAACTATTGATTTTCTAAAAGTTATTTAGACTTTAAAAGACTGCAACAAGTGAATTGACAACTTTTAAGTCTTTAACAGTCTGGATAATTATGGATATTATTTTATCTTAAAAGTTTAGGAGCCCTGTATGTTTATCAACCTGTCTGTGTGCCTAAAAAAAACTTTATTAATTCGACACTCAGAGGCAATATTGATACTAAAACCAGAAAGAAGGAGGTGAAAGAAAGTAAAGTTCATCAAAGTGCCCTGACAAGGTTTCTGTCATGTATCGTCCTCTAATTACTGCTGTATACCGTTCCGCTCTGCATTCACCTCCAGGCTTTATCGCATCAAGAACACCATCACATAGGCACCTCTATTTTTCTCCTTCATGCTTCAACGGATCAAAGCTACAGCTGTTTGATCTCTGAGCTTTTCTTACAGGCTGCTGCATTTTTCATCATCATCGTCATCATCATCAATGGCTAATGTTTATAGCGTGTTGTCTACACAAAGAAGCTTAATGAATCTACACTCTGTGTCACACATTTCTAGTATTCCATCTTTTTTCCTTTCTTCCTGAAAATTTTCGTTGGGTTTTTTCCAGTCCGCATCCTTCACTGTCCTCTCTTTTATCTTTATTGGGTAAGAGTTGAACAACCTGCCGCCATGGCAACCGAGTCCTTCTTGATGCTGTACAGAGCAACGGAGGTTTCTAAGATACCGGGAGCCGCGAGGAGTTCATCCCAGACGCTTTACGGTGTGTCTGGTCTCAAAGACGATAAAACCTCAGGGATTTATCTCCTTTTCTTGCAGTAGATTGATGGCAGCATGTCTAAAACGCAATTCAATGTACCCAAAGTCAACCTTAGTAGCAGAGCAGTGATTGAAAAATAAGAGTTTTACAGCGTGACTCATCCAGCTTCTGTCTGCCTTTTGTAATTAGACGACTGGTGATGTGTTGACAAGATGTCCGCTTTGTTATCGCATCATGGTGAGCTGTTTGCGACTCTTTGCTGATGCTATTAGAGGCCACGCTGGTCGTTAAGTGACGTCTGGGTCAGACTACGTCGCCTCAGAGCCAATCAAAAACAGCCAGTCGGGTGGTGCTTTGATCACCTGAAGATCTGTGAAGTCGACGGCTTCACCAAAACACAAATTCAGGCTTTCTACGTGGTTTTCATGTTAAAATGACACACTTTTCCTGACTGTTAAAGACAATTTTGCAGAATTGTCGGCAGGGTATTTCTAGAAATGATGGATGAACAAGAATTAAAATCCATTTATACATTATTTACTTAGTTTTCTTCCACACTACTTGGGCCAAATTTTACTGGATGATAAATTGTCCTAGAAAGTATTGCGACAAGCAATAATAGTGTTGTTTTTGAGACGATTTTCAAGTAACATATTGATAATGAAAGTTCGCCCTGTCAAAGACTTATAAACCTGAATTTTGCAAAGAATACTCCGCAATGGAACTGGAAGACATTGTAGATATCCACAATAAAACGCAACCAAACACAAAAAAATGAAATGGAAATTAAAACAACACACAACAGAAACCATAGATAAAATGGATTATGAAGTCTCTAAACAAAAATGCCCTTCATAAGTGACCCAGCTCATTTCAATTTGTAACGTGATTAATTGACTAATTAATTGATTGATTAATTATTGCAACAGGCTTATGCAGGAGTCCTGTTTATTGTAGAGTTTAAGTAATTTCAAAGCGTTCCTGTTTGGTGCTTTTAATGTCAGAACACGTTTTGAGCCTAAGCTGTGCAACAAGGAAAGCAGACCTAACAAAAACAGACATGAAGGCAGCTCTCATCCGCCATGGCCCACAAAGTAAGCTAATGAGGACAGACAGCGCAGGTGCTGGGACGACTATTAAAAATCTCATTACGGTCTCGAGGCTGATGTTGTCAGCTGCTTCTGGGTGCCTGCGGTCTCTTAAAATCTCAGCGCGAGTGAGGAGGAAGAGCTAAAAAGTCGCGATACTTGTCCTCTTCTAGTGTTTGGACCGTGGCCTGCTGGTCGCAACGAGACTCGCCATCCATCACATCTGTTGTGTTCACAGGATTCTTCTGCCGGGTGGTTAATCTGACTCACAGGACATCCACTCAAAGTGATGCTTGAAATGATGGGCTTGCTGTGGACAGAGTGCTAACTATGAGTCAGGAGACAGGAGAAATGGCGTTTGGCCTTTCTGTGGCTGGAACAGTTTGTGTTCTGTGGTCTGGGTACATGTTCGTCCTTTTTTTTCGTCTTTTATCAGAAAAGAGGAATAACATGTATGTTTTGTAGCGTGACAGAAAATTCATAGATAGAAAAAGTCGAAAGAACTCCACACCGAGGGAATGCAAAAGTGTCTATAGTGACTAAGCTCATCGCAATAAGCAATCAATCAATCAATCAATCAATCAGTCAATTTCACAATGAATTAAAATGAGCTTGATCATTTTCACTTTGATGAATAATATCTCTAGAGATTTCACGTGGTTTCAGTTGTGTGTGTGTGTTCATTTCTGTTTTATTTATCTATTTATCGTTTTTGTTTGTGTTTTATTTCAAGCACTTAACATGTCTTCCATTTCCGATGCATAGTGTTTTGTACAAAATTAAAGTTTATTAGTCTCTGACAGAGCGAACGTCTCTTTGGAAATGTATTTTATTTTTAGCTTAACTTTCTGGTGGGAGCTTTTTTTCTCTTCAAAATGAGTCCTGCCACAGATAAAACACTGACTGCTGATAACCTCACCACATAACCCCACTTCAGAAAATCTAAGAGATCACTTTAAAGTTAAATGGATAAAAATTTGCTTATTTTATTTGCTAATAAAGGTTTCAGAATGTAAATCTAATCCAGAATCTAATCAAACTGTAGTCATGTCTGTCTTAAGCATCCAAAGATATTAATAATCAGAAGAAAAGTTCCTAAACTTACATTAACTTTAACCCCAATATTATTATTAGACTCCGACAAGTAACAACTTGAGACTTTTCCTTTCTTATGCATTCCTCAGCTAGCTCTCGTCTCAATTTTTCTTTCTTAATGACAAATTAATAGAAGCCCAGAAGCCTTTAACAGCTGCATGGCGCAGATCCCAGATTATGTATTTTCTGCTATCAGTGATTCTGAGCCGATAGGACGCGGCCGCTCCGCTGCCTGAGAACGCGGCGTGAAGAGACGGAGGACGGGGCGGCGTCTTGGAGAGAATGAATTTTCACAGTGGGCGTTTAGCCGGATGATGCTCCATCACTGGCAGCGGCGTTCTCCCCTCGAGCTGCATGTAAGGAGATTAGCTGTGCAAATGTTAATGGAAGACGGAAATAAAGAGCGGGAAAATGAGAGCAAGGGAGTGACCCCCAAACGCCCGAAGAGAGGAAGTGAAACATTGACTGGGCAAGGAGAAGAGGATTAGTCATTATCAGTGTAATGAGCCTCCAACTTCAGTTCACAACCCTGGCTTCCAGACAGAAGGTGTTTTTATGTTGACGTATTAGTGAATTATAGGGGTGAAATAATACATCCAGCTCACAGGATGAAGATTATACATCTTACTCACAAACCAGATGAGACAAGGTTTATACATTTGGGAAAAGTCCCAAATTTTTCCATTAATTATTTCTTTGCAGATCACAAAGTGTTAAAGAATCTGTGATTAGTGTAGAGTACGTTAGTCCAAATTGGACCAGATATTTTATTCATTTGTCCCTCTCCTAGACAACTTTGGCAACACAATAGAGAAACTCAAGAACTATTTCCTTTTTTGCTTCATAATAAGAGTCTGAAAAATAATAACCTGAAGTCTACTCCTTCATATCCTGAGCTCACAAAGTCAAATGCTAGCAGCAACCGGAAGCTAACTACGCTAGCAACAAATCTAGCTACTTTTTCTGGTGTTATTGCTGAATATTTGGGACTTTTATTAGAAAGCACATTTGACTCGTTCTCTTTTCAGTGAGTAGATGCTACCATAGATTCCTGTCCTTTCCCAGAACACTCACAGGCGGCACAGTCCTCCCTCAGAGGAGGATATGTGAAACTGAGTCCTGTGTGGACAACGCCATGGCTGCCTGGGTTCTGTTGTTGTTGGTTCTTAAGAGAACCACAGGGTTAAAATCAAACCAGATTTAAGAAAACGAGGCTAAAACAATGAATAAAAACTAAAATAAACAATAATTTTGTAACCAAAGTTTGTCTTTAGGTTCACCTTTACTGGTTTATATCCCTGAATAAAGAAAGATAGATGGAGTTGTGACATTAAAATCATTGACTCAGTTACTGGACTAACATTCTGGGGGGGAAAAAGTACCGTTAGGAGTATTTTTACTTTTACTTGACTAATTTTATCATGTTGCTACTCTTCCATGAATACAAAATTTGGGTGCTCTACCCAAATCTCTGATTTAAATCAATAGAGCAAATTTATTTGCAATTCTAAACATATTTAGGTTATTTTTTTGACTCACTTTCTGTCTCTCCAACAGCGATTCCAATTTCATATGCACACTAACAATGCAAATTAGGTGATTACATGGTTTAGCAGCCACTTTCCTAGCTGAACAGTTGTCATCACACATTTTCACTTTGCAAGGAGTTGAGCTGTTTTGGTGTCAGAGAGAGAGGCATGAAGTCTCATTGCGCCCCTAGTGGATGACTTCAGAAAGTGCACAAACAGGTGAATTGGACTGGACTGGATCGGCTACTCGACGTGTGTCAAACTCAAGGCCCGGGGACCAAATCTGCCCTGATGTAGCTTTTTATGTGGCCCCTTAGAGTCCAAATTACATCAATTAGCCCCTCCTGTTTTCCCACAAGTCTGCAAAAGTTTATTAAAAAATCCACACAAAATCAAGAAATCCACACATTTTTTTTCTCTCCAGATTTTTACTGCGATTTCTTCTTAAGATTGGCCAAAAACATTGAATTTAAATAACTGCCGCCTCTATAACTTGACTTAACTGATATGACGAGTAATAAAAAGTCACATTTAGCATCATACATTAGCGCAAATATCATAACAATGCCTTACAAATACTTCTGAAGTAGCGCCACAAAATCTGTGATTTTGATGCCAGTAAATCCACAAAAAAAACATTCATTTAAGAAAAGCTTATTGAATACCAAAACAAACGGCTGCCTATTGATATTTTTGAATATTTAAATTGATTTTATCAACACATTCTGACACAACCGGCCCCTTTAAGGAAATTCACATTTTTGATTTGGCCCAAAATGAAAATGAGTTCGACTCTCCCGGTCTGTTCTCATACAGGCTAACTCTTTTTAGCTTCGTTAGCTGTCAATTGTGACATTTTTTAAATGAGCGCTAATGAGGAGCTTGTAGGAACAAATCTCTCCCCGCCCCACGCGCTGACACCGTGAGCCCATTCAAAACACAAAGGAACATTAAAGCTTTACAAAACCCCTTCATCATCTTAATGCTTGCCATAGTGTCACTGTTACATCTGTGTGGATTGTTAAACCTCCTTTGTGCATTATTGATGCCGGCAGATTTCGTTGGTGAATTATGCACGGGCCGCTTTAGGCTCTGCTCGTGGGAAAAGACTCGTCTCGCATGGGGTCTTGTTAAACATGGAGGAGAATCCAAACCCATGGAAACGTTTTAAACAACAGAAACGTCCCGAAAGGGAGAGAACAGCGCAGAGACGGTTGCTTTAATGTTTTTGTAATCTTTAATCTCTGAGGACGTTGTCATCCCGCGTAAACAACCACATGCTTTCATGCTCACCAACATGAAACCACTACTCTCTCTTTGCTGGTTTAGCATCTTTCTTATATATATATATATATATATATATATATATATATATATATATATATATATAAACAGAGGCTAATGTTTGGTGTATGTGTGTTTTGTTGTGGCTAAACTGATTGTTTAAATATTAAGAAAGAAAGAAAACAGACCCTGAGACCTTAAAATCAGCAGTGCAGTTTTTAAAAGTAGGTTACAGAGCTCTAAAGCTATCTCCACAGTGGAGGTAATGAGACTTTTTTCTTCTTCTCCGGATGTGTCTTTTCAATTAGCTAAAAGAGGTGTGTGCTATCGCTTTTCTTTTCCACTTTAGGTGACTGCGTACCCACTTCCTCCGCTCCTTCTTCCCCGTGGAGACATTGTTCCAAACGGCCTATCTCAACATTAAAACCTTTTCCTATCGGCGAGTCGCTTAATAGGAAACGTATGAAACTGTCCCCGGAGCCGCCGGTGAATTATTCATGACCAGGACGCGCACGTTTCCGCTCGGCGTAATTACGGAGGCTATTGGTGCCCCCGTAAATACCGGGGACATTCTAAGCTGAACCCCTCCCAAAATTCATCCAAAAACACTCGGGGTTTTTGTGTGTGTGTGTTTGGGTTTTTTTAGCGTTTTCTTCTTTCACCCTGAAGCCACCTGGCTTGGCGACGCTTTGCATTAATGCAAATGCAATAAATTGTTCAGCTGAAACTTAAAAAAAATAAAATAAAATTCCTCCTCCAGGGGCCGGTAGCAGCCAGACATAAAATCCCAAGAACATGACTGATGTCACAGGAGTGAAATCTATCACCCCGGCAACAGATGAAAATGCAAATGAACGCTTGGCGACGTGTGAATTTCGTGCACCGCTAACTTTTGTACTGACGTTTCCCATCAGTCATCGCAGGAACTGTGACAACTTGTTTGTGCTGCGTGTGCAGTCACTTCGCGTTATGAGCAAAAACCAAATGTCAGTGGATTTTATTGGGATTTAATGTGGAATTTTGGGGGTGATGTAGGCTACGCAGGGCCGGATTTAGAAGGATGGGGGCCCCTGGGCTAGAGAGAGTTTTGGTGCCTTTTCCTAAAACATAAGTAATAAAGAACCCAACCATTTTACTCATGAAAATTACAGTGCATTACAAACTACTCATTACCTTAGATCAGGGGTGGACAATCCTGGTCTTCGAGGGCCGGTGTCCTGCAACTCTTAGACGTCTCCCTGGTCCAACACACTTGAATCAACAGCTGAATCACCTCCCAAGTGCAGTCAGGTTCTCCAGAGTCCTGTTAATGACCTCATTATTTGACTCAGGTGTGTTGAAGTAGAGATATATCTAAAAGTTGCAGGATACCGGCCCTCGAGGCCTGTAGTTGCCCACCCCTGCCTTAGATCAACCAAAAAAAAAACTAAATCACCAAAAACGCCTGAAAAGGTATACCCAAATCAGCTGCTAGCCCCCACCCATCTCTCCTTTGACACCTCCCCCTTTTCTTTCTTCACTTCCCAGCCCTTCTTACGGTACACTGGATGGATGTTGGAAAAAAAGGTGCATTAAGCAGAAAATTGTTTTAAAAAAGAAGAAGAAAAACTCAGCTGCTCCTCCTTTTGCTTCAAAATCCCAAACTTTAAAGGATCCCAGCTCCGTCTTGCCCTCCAACCCATTCGCCGCAGAGGCCCTGTCCTCCCATCTGCCGACCTGCCGGCTACTCCTGCCGTGAGCGGCCACTTCCTGCTCCGAAAAGAGCCTCCACTTTCCTGTGACCTGCTTTTCGGGGACGGAGCTCTGCGGGCTTTAGGAACAGACGCCGTGGAAAAACGCCTCCAGACAACCGAGCGCCTCTCGTTTTCATCTGCTCCGTCGCCGAACGTCTGTTAACCGGGCGAAGCAGGAGCTCTCCCCCATGTTTGTGTCGCAAGGACGGAGAAAGGAAAGCTACTTTCTTTTTTTTAGGTCAGCTTGGAAGGGCAGGAAGCGAGGGAACCTGCCTGATCCGTGACAAAAACCAGCAGAGTTTGAACTGAACAAGATCTTGAAGTGAGAGAAGCAGCACAAGACAAGAGGAGTCCTCTTTTTTTTTTATTTTTTAGTTCGAATACAATAAAAGTCTAGCTTATACTCTGAAGAAATATTGGGATTTTTTTTAAGGGGAAGCATCTCATAACGCAGATTGAATATTAATGAAGACGGAGCCGGGAGGCTGCTAACTTAACTCAGCACGAGGAAGGACGCGAAATCTTCCCAGCGGGCCGTCTAAATCTCATTACTCTTGGTTTATCTAATCTGTGCACAAATTCAAGCTAAAAAGGAAAAAACAAAACAACTTCTGGCAAAACAGAAATACCACAAAAAAAAAACAAAAAAAAAAAGTTCTTCTTTCTCTTCTTGAGTTTTTCTACCGTCGTTTCGTTCTAGCTGACAAATGTCTTCGTACGTTGTGGCCGCATTTCGGCGAGCCGCATTGGGAGAACATAGCTGTGAAGAGACGTGGTTTTCCAAAGGAAACTTCAAGGGATAAACACAAATAGATCTGGACTTTATGAAAAATTGGCAAGAAGAAAATCATTGTTGGGGGTAAAAGAACAACAAAAACTATACTTTCAATCCATTCTGATTGGGATGAAATTGTGAGTGGAAATGACTGTAAAATTGACTGCGTGGCAGACGAAGTGTGTAAAAAGACGATCCTATAAAATGATCCCTCTGAGGGGCTGAATGTGTATAACATGATTCACTGTAGAGTGATTCAGAGTTTTCTGTCACTTAATGTCAAGTTGCAATAAGATATTGTCAAGATGAATAAGATTCATAAATCTTTATCTTTTTACAAAATATTCATAAACCTCATTCGACTACGTTTGTGCGGCAAAATGTTTTGTTTTTTCATTCTTTGGCTTTGAAGATATAAACGAACATCTAAAGGTAACTTTGAGTTTGTAGAGGTGAGGAGTGGGTTGAACTTTAACCTTTCATTAATATCTTCAAAGCCAAAGCAGCACAAACAAAATATTTTGAAGCACAAACCTATTCGAGTTGATTGACTCCAATTTTGTCTGACTTGAAGAAGGTGGGGAGGGCTGGTTGACCTTTCATGACCTCTGGAAACAACAATTTGAACAATTTTATTAACTGACCTAAATTAGTGGCTTTCTAAATGTGGCTTGTTGCTCTGTGTGGCGTAAAACATTAATTTTGCACAAGAATCCTGGTGTTTACATAACCCAAGACATTTTTTTAGACATAAACTTGGCTGTAGACTTTTCTATACACTGTGACATCTAATAGTTAAATCACTGCATGGGGCGGGGGAAGAGATGCTTTTTTCCAGTAATGACAATCTCTTGAGACTCTAAAATATGAGTCCCTGGTTGACAGAGGAAGCCCTGAACAAAGTTAAAAACTTTACGTTCAGATCTTTGCTCAGCTGTTGCCAGCTCAGACCGTCCCCAGTTGCGTGGACTCATGTCGGCGGCAGCTGTCACGTTTTTTTATTTTTTCCTTTCCCAAACTCTGGAGTTCAAAGGTCAGCTGTCGGCCCCAGCAGGCCGACTCCCATTTGGTCGACTAACGTCAGATTCCAGCGGCCCGGCTGTCACCGAGGAGCGTGTGTTGGATTGTTTTCACAGCGTTTTCCACCGGATCGGCTAGAAGCTGGTTTTTATTGCGCTCTTCCGCAGCCGTGACCATTTTTCTTCCTTTTCGTCGGGAAGCGCCCCAAAGAAACCCACCGCCAGAAGACAACATGCCCACCAACTCGACGGCCGTTCGAGTTCAACCCAACGAGGTTCCCAGAGGGTCAGAGGGTCGGGCCCCTTCCTCGCTCTCTCTCTCTCACCTCCATGTTCACACGGCCTCGCTCTACATAAATGCGAACAAGTCATCTCTTCTTTCCTGCTATTCAAACAGAAGTCCTTCTGTGTCATCGCACACATCCTCAACAGTGGCATTTCCTGTCATGTGTGCTGAGCTCAGCTCTCAACAGGAGCCCAGCAGCTGTAATCCAATAATAACGATGCAAAGTTCTCTTCATGCCGTTCTAGATGTTTTTATTGTATCTTTTACTTTCGGTGCCCATCACATCTCGACAGTACAGCTTGAGGACGCAGTAGTTTTTAATTTCATGACTTAAACTTGAATTTAAAGAGACTTTTTATGCCGAAAAATAGCTGCACACTCTTGTTGTTGCATTTACACTGAACTCAATATTCATACCAAGCTATACAAACTGTGCAAACCTGCTGCTACATGTACTTTCTGTTCATCTTAGTGCTTTTGTCTTTACTGGTTTGGGACAAGCTGCCAAAGCAGTGGCCCAATCACTAACCTAGACTCTCTGTAGGACTTTGTTTGAAGGGGTGTGCATAAGACTGTCATAAACATGACATGCCACCTGTTATGAACGCGAAGGAGTCTTCACAAATGCTTATGACTGTTGTCACGACGTGTCATTCGGTCAACAATGACACTTTCATTGCAAAGTTGCTCTAAAGGTTTCATTAAAAGTCTGTTAATAGTGTCAACTTTGCATTAAAAGTAATTATTTACCAGATGACACTTCATGTCGTAAACATTCATATAGACTCCTTCATGTTTATGACAGTCTCGTGTCAGTGTTATGCACACCCCTTCAAATAAAGTGCTGACTAATTTTGAAAACCTTAGTTATTTTAGGTCACTGTAGACGTTGGCTACAGAATTTGTCTTACTGACATCTGGTTTATTGTTGAACTCTTCACAGTAAGAACGTCCTCAGGACTTTAGAGACAATGGCCTTTGTGTGTGTGTGTGTGTGTGTGTGTGTGTGTGTGTGTGTGTGTGTGTCTTCTATTGTAGTCCAAGGTCCTGAAAGCGTCCCCATGTGTTTG
>CAEFZX010020518.1:0-24516 GCA_903066825.1 Alfaro cultratus
AATTTATGAATCTTAAGTATAGAAATCTATCTATATATATATATATATATATATATAATGTGTTAATTTTAACAGGTAAATCTGGACTGATTGTGTCTGTTTATGGAGTATATAAATATCTAGTTTCAACTCTAAGTGTGGGTGATAAATACATCTTTCAATTAGAAAAAATACACCATGTTGGCTAGTTTTAAAAAATATTTAATGGCAAAGAACAAACTGTGGAAAATCTAGGATTGTATGAGGATGAAAAGTTGAACCTGATGGTTCAGCTAATGTCTCAAAATGAAACACATTTATTCCTGAGATGATCATAAAAATGCTTCTCCTTAAATCCAAATAACCTTTAAAAATAGGTTTAACTGAGACACTGGGGCTCCTTGTAGATGGCAAACATTGTAGTAACTTTATTGGGTGTGACACTCACCGTTATCAGCCAGGCTGTCTTCAGTAGGCAGAGAGGGAAACAAAGAGCTGCTATGTAAATGTAACAAGGCAGAAATATGAAGAACACCACAAGATCATTGTTAATTATATCTGTAATATGTGTTTATAAATGATAAAAAAGAGAGGCAATAACAACTTTGGTTTTACACCCTGTTAGACTTCGCAGAAAGACAATAACTGGTAAATCAGTTGGTTAAAGAGATATAACAAATTGCTCTATCTTAGTTTATAATGGGATTTATGTCCTGATTACACCAGTTTTATCATTTGCACCAGTTTGTGGGAGTGTTTATAGCATTTTTTCACTGTTGATTTCATAATCATGTAGACTGTTTGCAAGAACTATGACTTTGCAATGAGAAACCTTTAAAAGTGGCATCAAAGAAGATCGAAACTACAGTCACAAGTAGAAGGCTTGTCGCTTTTTAGAGATGCAGAGAAAAGAAAGATATATCAGACAATAAACAGATAGCTAGCTAGTTAGCTATATGTCAGACAAGCAGCTATCAGGCTGTCAGACTGCAGTTTCATGAGTCGGACGCTTCAGATCAGCTGACTAAAAATGATGTAGACACGTAAAACAGACATCTGTGACACCTGGATGTGTCACTAACTGCGTTTCCATTGTAAATGTGTGCAAAACTTTGTCTAACAAAATAGAATTTTGCAATTGCGTTGTTTCCATTAAGTAAGAACCGCAATTAAAATCACGGGTGAATAAGTGATAAGTCATCATCCTCCAACTACTTCCTGTTGTCTTCTTCTTCTACGTGGTTTTCGCCAGTGTTAACATCTGGCTGCTGATCATGTGACTCATGACTCAAAAAAAGTGTTTCTGTTGCAGTTTTGCGAGATAAACCAATTCCGATGCTGCCGATAAAACCACCTCATCCTGTCGCCAAAACTTTTTATCAGCAAAAAAAAAAAAAAAAGTTTCTTCGAAATCGCTGTGTTTCCATTAAGCCAATTTATTTTCAAAATGTCAAAATATGATGAGTGGGAATACAGCTAGAGAAACCCACATGAATTCAGAGATAATGATAAATATTCTCACAAGGCCTGATGCATGTGTGAACCTGGGATGGATGACACCACCACTGCTCCTTGTGTTTACTGTGAAGAAAAAATAGAGATGAACAGAGAAATAATTACAGCTGCAAGTTATCAAGTAAAAATCCAGCAGTCAGCAAGAACTAATCATGCATTTAAAGCCATGAACAAGAGCCACCTAATGGAGATTAATAATGAGTCAAAGTAGTACGAATGCTGAAGTGAAAGATTCAGTTCTGGGAATCTTTGTGTGGGGTCGTAGTTAGAAGCAGAAATAAAGCAATTAAAATAATTCTAGTTCTACGCAGGTATTAATTAAAAGACAGTTTGTCTCTACTTTAGAGTCCAATGAGCATTTATTTTTTATTATTTACCTGCGCCAGTAACACTTCTATAGCCAAGCAACAACATTTTGTTGCCAAATACACTATTGTGTCTTTGTGCAGTGATGATAAAGTAAGCCTGTCTCTAACACAGAGGTATTAATGGATCAACCAATCAATTTATTTTATTTTGTTAATTGCTGCAGTATCAATTAACAGATTGACCATCCTTGTCTAACATTGAAAATCAAAATGGAGTAAGGTGTAAAAATATAAAGAAAATGTGTTAAATGTTTAAAAATAGTAGTTGTGTATTAGAGAGGTTAATACTGAATTGTTTGATTCTTCTTGAATTATTTATAAATCTAATAACTGACTTTTCAACTTAAAAAAAAAGTTAATAAAATGCAAAGGTGAAAGATTTTGGGTTTTTTGTTTTACATTTTGGCAAACCTATTGCTCCCTCTGGTGGCAGTTTGAGCTGCTGGCAGGTATGCAGATTTGTGTGTGTGTGTGTATCTGAACCTGGTTTTTGTGTCCTGGTGGGGCCCTATTTATGTCCACAATGTGGGACTGTGGGGACCATTTCTCCTTGTGGGGACATTTTCTTGGTCCCCATGAAGGTAAATGCTGTTTTAGGGTTCAGGGTTAGGAATGTTACGGTCAAGGTTAGTGGTTGGATGTGAAATAAGCTTTGACTAGGATTGGGGTAAGTGTTTGAGTTAGGCATATCTGACTGAATGGAAGTTAATACAAAGTCCTAACATGTGTGTGTTAGTGTGTGTCACCTCCTCAGCATGTTAGCGGAGGGAATTAGCCCAGCGAAGGAAGCACCGCAGGGCAGCTTCCTGGCCTGCCACCACAGAGCGTCTGATTGGTCGACCACCTCCAGCAGGTCGCCTCTGCTGAAAGCCATTCCTGCGTCCGGACACGGGATGGAGGAGTCCTGAAGGGGGCAGTAGTCCACCATCGCCCTCATGTACACCTTAAAGACAGACACCAGGATCAACAGAGAGATACTGTAGGAGCTTTTCCTCTATTTTCAGTTCAATCTTAGAATTTAGATTATTTAGTTTATTTTTAGTTTTGCTTACTTTCTGATTAATTTACAATTAGAATTTTTGTTTAATTTGTTATTTTAGATAAGTTCTTTGGTTAGTAATTCACTTAATTTGTTAATTAATTTCAGTTTGGGACGTAGGTGTTTCACAGTATAAACATGCAGGTTTTAGGCAGCTCATCATTCACGTGGGGTCATATGGTCTTTTACCAGTCATCAGTCATCAGTCAGTCAATCAGTCAGAAAACAGGTGCAGGAATCAGAGCAGGAGAAGCAGCAGAATCCCGTGACGCCTGCAACTTGCTTGTCTGAACAGTGGAATAAAAGAAAGAACTGCATTTGGACTTTTTTGATCTTTTTGAAATGCGTAAGCCAGAATCCACGGTGCACCAGGTGACTATTTGAGTTGAATTTACCTTTTGCTCACCTTAAGGGTTTAGATTGTTTTCCCCCCAAATACATAAAACTTCATCATTAGCAGCTTTGTGAAGTGACCGTTTGATCAATATACAGCTTTAACATGACATCGACAACCACTTGAAGCTTAAAATGAGTAATTATTCCACAGAATCACCTGGAATCAGAATAAAAGTACCCACGAGAGTAAATAAAGCATACATAAAGTCACATGAACCAGAGTTCAGCTGCTGCTCTAATCCACATTTCTTGTCCCCCATCTTCCTGTCTGATGGCAGTACTGTTTCCTGATTGGCTTAGAGCTTTACCAACACGCATGACATTTTTAACTTTAAATCCTTTATCTCCTAAGGCTGCACATCCCAAAGTGGACGCACTTTATTGGATCTCCACTTCCTTAAAGCTCATTTTGGAAAATATTTTGCACGCACCTTTCCAAGGCATTCGATATGTAATTGAACTTATTAAAGTCAATGCTTTACATATTTTTGTACTTACTTTAGACTCAGTTTAAACCTTTTTCTTACCGGCTTCTGGCTGCTGGTGACCAGCGCTGACCTTGGGATAACTTTGAACAGAATAGTTCCAATCGAACTGTTCTGACGGGGAGGAAGACAGACAGAGCAATAAAAATGACTGAATATGAACAAGGCAACACTCCAGGTATGTTTCTGATGAGGGAGTAACATTATAACATGATGCAAAGTTCTAAAAAGTCCATTTTACACAATACTGCCCCTTTAAGGTCATTCAAACAAGAAGAAAAAAAAACACTTAACTTCAAGCTCATTTTTAACTGGCTACAATTATAAACAGGGCTATTTTTTTTACATTCAGATAAACCTACCAGTATCTGGATGACCTTTTCTGGTTCCAGTCCCACCACTGAGTTTCCATTCACCTCCACTATAAGATCACCAGGATGAAGGAGTCCTGAAGCAGAAATCAGTGATAACTCCTGAAAATATTAGTTTTGTTCTTTTTTTAATTAAATACACTATCCAGCTATGAAGAGTTTTATCTCACCACTGCGGTCTGCCAGTCCCCCATGAATCACTCGGGCAATGTAGATGTCTCCCGTCACCTCCTCCCTCCTTATAGTCGCCCCCTGATAGACAGAAACGACTCACCTGTAACCCCTTCTGAAACTACCGTAGTACTGATTGTCGGACAGGAATGTAGAAAAGAGTGGAAACCCAGTAGTGTAGTGGGAGAAAATGATAATAATCAGAATGGCTTCTGAAAAAAAAAAGATTATTATATCCAACCAAACATTTGGATGGCATTTTAGGACGCAACCAACTGTACCTATACCTCATCCTTAGCAGGTTTTCGGGGAGAAACATTGATTTTAATAATTTATCAAATTTTCTGTTTATCAAGATTTAATTTTTGTAAAAGGTGGATTTTTGTCTCTCATTGGGTTTCCATTGATCAGAGTTTGATCCAGGGTTTTACAAGCATGTTTTTATTTGGACTTTGAATCCAGGTCAACTGCCAGAAGGGATGACTGAAATAAAACCACATTTTTGGAAATGTTTATCGATATATCATTTGTCATTTTTTTTAAAGAAAATAACAGGATGTGGGGGGAAAAATTGCCTAAATCGGATTTGGTATGAAGATTTTATGTTTAAGCCCCAAACAGAACAGCAGCATTAAATTATGATTTTGATGAGAAAATGGGAACAATTGTCATAAATAAACTTAATGGAAATTCAAATTAAGCACATACAAGTTCTTTGTACCGTTTGTTTAATTTTGTTTTACATTCTTCAGTTGATCCAGTAAAATGCAAAACTGTCTGAATTTGAGAAAAAGTTTATATGAATTTGTAAGAAAAAGCCTGGTTAATCAATTTTGTCTGTTTCTAATGATGATGCAGACGTTATTTCTGAAATAGCTGCTTATCTTTCTTCTTCTTCTTGCTTGTTGTCAAGCAGCCTGTGATATTGCAGTCCTGCTTGTCTTCTTGTTGAGCTCTTGCAACCGCTCCATTGTGGAATCGAATGTGTCGATTATGGTCTGCAGCTTCTGAGCTCTTGCTGGGTTTGTTTCCCTTTGGGCTGCTGTATCCTGCAAAACTGTCTGCACAGGAACTGCCAGATGAAGAAGAAGAGGAGGAGGAGGAGAAAGAGCTGGAGGAAGCAGAGGAGTGCGAGAGCGGCCGTGGATAAGGCGTGGGAGGTTTGCGGATCATCACCGGAGATAATGAGGAGACTCTTGGCGGCGGCGTTGGCCGACGGTTCAGGTTCGGCCTGCATGGAGGAGACATGTCGGGGTGGTTTCTGGCCACGATGATCCCCTGGAGCTTATCGACCACCTCGGCGAGAAGGTTGAGGGCCTGGACGTTTTCTTCGACGCGGTCTGTGATCATTTCTGTCGCTGCCACCATTTTCTGCTCCAGGTGGCGTACGTCCTGGCTACTGTGCTCGATACTGCTGGCCACAGTCTGAACTGTGGTCCTGAGCTCCTCCATGCTGCAGGTTTTGTCAAACTCAGGAGGTTGATGATGTTTCTGCGGTTGCTGTTGTGGTTTGTTGTGATGCGGAGAAGAGTTGACCGCACATGAAGCCCTTAAAGACTCTTTCTGACAATGCCTCACAGGATTTGGGAGAGTGCTGACTCCTTGTTGCATAGTAGAAGATTGAGTTGTAGGAATGACTGGTGCTGTGTGGACCCTACCAGGAGTAAGAATGCTCCTTGATTCCCCTCCTGGAGCAACCTTTTTGTACATGAGGGGAGAGTTGGGTAGACTGACAGTGTAGGCCGGGATTGGAGGGGGAGGGTAAGAATAGTCGTCACTGCTCCCTCCGCTAGAAGCATCATCTTCTTTGTTGGGCATGAGTCTCTCTGAAACGTACCAGTGGGTGAGAGCAAAAGAAGAAAAGTGCAGAAGTTTAGAAGGTGCATGAAAGCACGGCAGTGGAGTCAAGTGATGTTTCTTTTCCAAGGTTTCATGTTGGCATGAAGGAGATGATGAAAGGAATGAATGTGGATTTGATGTGAAAGATGCGCGGATGTTGTTCCTATGGTATGTTTAAAGGATAAAGATGGATCCACATCATGAAAGGTGATCATCATGAAAGGTGATCATCCAGAACCACCAGAGAAGAACACTGAATGGACACGATGATAACTGGTGATGGATTGAGTCATCATAATTTTTCACCTTTGTGACTTTGGTGACAATGGAGACAAAACACCGGTCGGTTCATTTCTTACCGGAACATGTTTCTGGGGTCAAGACAGCCGGAGCCGAGTGGTTGAGCCCTCGCTTCCAAAGTTCCGTGTTTTGTGGACATAAACGACAACTTCCCGTCGACTCGTAATGGGGAAGAAAGTGGCAGGGCGGATTTCCGTGGAGAGGCAGAGGCCTAGCCTCGCTCTCGGCCATTCTGAGCTCCTCCCCAGAACACGCCCTCCTTGCGGGGATCAGGCGCTCCAACGTGAGTCGACGAAGACTGCTCCAACGGCTACGGACCACTCCGACCCGGTCTTCTGAACTTCTGCAACCCTTTTCACTCTTGGAGCATGAACAAGAAGAAACTCAGGGTTTTTTAGGGTTTTAAGAGGGTTTTTGGTCAGTTGTCATCTTCTGTTTGAGCTTCAAATTCTTGGAATACACGACCATTAAAACGAAGAAATATTACATCTTTCAACTGTTTCAGGAAATCAATTAAGCAACGGTTACGAGATAATCAAAGTGACACTATATTCACTAACGTCTTTATGTTTTTTTCTTACAGAAACCATACTTATTTCTCACCAGAGGCTGGTTATTCTTTACAAGACAAACAATCCTCATGGCCTCCTCATCCTCTGGTAACTCATCGGGAAGCGGAGAAAGGACGGGTAAATAGTCAGACTGAGCCACGCTGTCGTGAGATGACAGGAGGGCCTAGTGGACACATTCATGCATGTTCAGACAACATCAACAATGACTTAGGTAGGGAGGTTCTGCTGGAATCCAAAATCAAACCTGGACATGTGGTGAGCTGAGGAGTTTGTAGAGCTCCCGAGCTTCAGGCGAAGGACGGTGCGCTCTTTGTATGATGGCCATGATCTGACAAAACAGGCAAGAAAATGGATGAATAGTGAATCATATGTTTCCCCAACGTTTGATACCTGAATTAATATGACAGGGATCAGAGTGACATGAACATATTTCCTCCCAATTAATGTTTTTGCAGTTTGCCTTATTACAACTACACAGTTTAGTATATTTATTAGTTTGATACAAATATTTTGAGATTATCTAGAATCTAAAAAATACTATTAAATCAGTATGGGTTACTGCAATAGCACTTCTAGACAACCGTCAGGCCAACAAGACTTGGAAAGTTTGATGTTAATGGTCCTGATATGAAGTTGTAAGAATAATTGGTTAAAAAGCAGATAAAACATGACAATATAAAAACAACACAGCTAGAAAGGCTATATAGGCCATGTCAGAAGAAACACAAGTCATCTTGTAAAACTTAGGGTGCATTCAGACTGGATAGTCTGGTAGACTCGGTTCAGTTGGGGACTAAAATTGCGAAATTTTTTACAATTTCAGAACTGTAGTTTGCATTCACAATGCACTGTGTCAAACGACTAAAACTAACTGAAAACCTGTTCCCTCTGTTGCCTGTGGTGGCGCTGCACCAAGAACTATTGAAGGAATCGACACAAAACCTCTGGAGAACTTCCTTCTTCACAAAAAGTAAACAAAACGGAGCAGTGTCAGATTTTAGTGGTTGTAGGATTTCTTCATTGACATACATTATTACTCTGGACATCGCCTGTTAGCCGCTAATGCTAGCTACGCTCCTGCAGGCTCCGTTACTACGCAGTGAGTCTGTCCACTAAACCAGGTTTGGCGTTCACATTCATTCGAACAGCACAAGTGTTCACTTCAACCAAACTGAGACTTAATTCTGTGGTCCACATCAGAGCTGGACTGTGCATTCACACCTCCCCAGACGAACCAGACTCTCCAGGCAAACGAACTAAAGTTTGATTACATTGGACTAAACAGGGCTGGTGTGAATCCACCCTTTCTCACCTCAAATAAGAGTCCGGAGGCACAAGGTAGAAGGGGGCTTGGTGACAATCTCTGGAACTGCATCAGGCACTCGTAAATCTGAAGAGGTAAAACATGCAATTGTATAGGAATTGCCCAGCTGGATAGTAGGTTACATGCTTTGCTAAACCATATAAAGACCTTTAGTAAGGCGCGCAGCCATGGAGCGCTCAGTAGTTCATGCAGAAGCTGAGAGCCACTAATGTTTCTGTTGACGGCTTCACTAACATCCTCCACAACGCTGGATAACACTTCGCTGATCCCTGCAAGCATAACATAATAGAAACCTTAGAAGCATCATTATGCTACTGATTATTGTAATGCCAAATACAAGGTGAAATTTCTAAACAGCTGTGATTTTGTGGTGTCAGAAAATCATGGCGAAAATCCATAAGAGAGAAGGCTTTTTTACCCTCAGATCTCCATAACAAAATTGTGTGCATCAGTGAACCAATGTTCTAGTTGACTAACTTGGACGGAAGGACACTCGACGCGGTGCATGGTATTATGAACACTTTAGGCTTTTTCAATTAAAACCCAGTGGCCAAAACCCAAAGGTCAGTGGGTCCTTCACATTGATTGAAAACATATGGCCAAATTAACAAAGAAATTGATATTTGAACAACAAAAACAACTTCTTTTCATTGCCATATCACTCCCCAGACCTACATGCAACATGCCTGTTGGCTGAGCAGCAGAACATTTAGAGTATCTAAGACCCCAACCAATCTAGAGAGAATTGTACTGCCGTCTGCAACAGGGTGTTGTGCAAAGTAATAACAATCGGGGTACCAACTACCAATCATATTGTTTAAATAAACAATATTAATTTATTTTAAAGATTTTAGCACATCTTTGCTAAGTATGTCACGGTGCTGTAATTATACCCAAACCTCAGTTCACTGTCAAAGTAGAACTCAAGCTCATTGAGTTACCTCCACTTTTGTCATAATTGACAACAGTGGTCAGACATGTCAGACTCTATCGAAGGTCTCATACAGGTGTGTGTCTCTGAATGTGTGTCTCTGGTGTGTTTCTCACCATCCTCCATAGTTTCTTTCATGGTGATCATCCAGAACCACCAGAGAAGAATAAATCGCTATTTCTCCTGTAAAGAAATCACACAAAACACATTACGATGTCAACACGGAGAAATATTACAGAGCAAGTCGAATCTGCCCTGTGTGGTCAGGATATTTGTTTAAAATTCAAACTTAAAACAACGTATTTACACATCACATGTTTTATAGGTATGCATGTTTTCAGATCAACTGGTGCCAAAGAGAACCATGATATTGCTTCAATCAAAGAGCAAACGTAAGCAACAAATGGAAATCCAAGAACAAGATGAAACCCCAATGTTCTCAAAGAAAAGATGAGCTTAGTAGTTCAGGTATGTAAATATTGTATATGATATGCTATTAATGCTTTTTGTGAGGTCAAGAAACTGGTGTGAAGCACAATAAGACGGCTTGACAGTCCTACAGCCTAATCAATATTTCCTTGTCAATACTCTATCGATATCACTCTGGTCCCTGGTTTTGATTCCAGTTTGGGGCTGGAGCTGTTGACAGATGGCTCATCTGAGCTTTCTGTCATAGACTAAAGTAGCTCAAATTAAGGTGGACAGGCTGAAGGCAGTTGCTGGCCTTAATGCTTATCACTTTTAGCATCTGTGGTAAAACAAGCACATATAATCATGTTCCCAAGTGGAGGAGTTTAAGTATCTCATGGTCTTGTTCACAGATGAGGGGAAAATGGAGCGGGAGATTGATAGGCAGGTTGGTGCAGCATCTGTACCGGTCTGTTGTGGTGAAGAGAAAGCTGAGTCAAAAGGCAAAGGTCTTGATTTACCAGTCGATCTACATTCCTATCCTAATCTGTAGTCACAAAACATTAGGTGGTCACTGACAGAACTCAGTCATCCGGTAGGGACTCAGGGTAGAGCTGCTGCTCTTCCAGGTCGAGAGGAGTCAACTGAGCTGGCTCTGGCATCTGGTCAGGATGCCTCCAAGGTCAGGTGTTCCTGGCACGTTTAACCCAGAGGAGACCCAGAAGAAAACCTGGAACACACTGGAGGAACTATGCTTCCTAGTTGACCTGGGAAGGCCTTGGGGTTCTTCCTGAGGAGTTGGCCCAAATGGCCTGAGCCTTCTTACTTAGGTTGCTATCCCAGCAGCCCAAAGGGGAAGATAGTGGTTGGATGGATAATTAAATAAAAACAAGCAGCGATTTCAAATTTGATTGACCGTATTTAAGGAGAAAAATAGTGGTGCTTTTGAAAGGCCTGGAAATCGGGCAAAGAAATGACTGGCTTATACCAATTTCTATAACCCTGCTTCCTAATGTCCATTGTGACCATATACTTGTTTAGAAGAAGGGTTTGCTCCTAAGTCAGTCACCCCATGTGATCAGGAAGGCTTCCTTTGATAATATCTCATCAGTTGCTATTAGACACTGAAAAACTGCACCATATTCTAACTAACCCGTCTATTTGATTGGATTGATCTGTTTATATATTCTGGCTATAAGTCGGATCCATTTGCCTTGTAAAGTGCTGTGAGATCACATTTGTGTAAAATAAACTGAATAAACTTGAATAAAACAATTTGTTGGCATTTTGCCTAGTGAGAAAGACAATAAATGCTTAATTTTATTTTTTATTTTTAAAACAATTAAATTTTGTACACCATACAGCATCATTAGACGTAGACGTCTGGTTTAATGTTAATCAGTTTAGTCTGTATTTTTCTCATCTGTACATTTAAATATATAAAAAACAAACTTACTTACATCCAGTTAGCTCACAGACAACAGCATCCAATGTACCTTTCTCCCTTAGGTTTGGGTTTCCTGTTGATTTGAGACGGAGTGAATCAGCAGTGTGAGCATGTCAGCCTCAGCCAAAAGTGACTGACATGGAGGTTAGTTTAAAACCAAACCCAACCTGACACTAATCCTCTCTAACCCAGCTTAATCTACCAACCTCTCCCTCTCTGCCGCCACTTCATCCCTCTTTCTCACTGAAATTCACAAATCTTTTCCTTGTTTTTTTTTGTACAGGACTCAATCCATTGTACTAGCTTTCTTTTACATTTTTGTGTTGTAAGGAAATTCATTTTTTTAAAATTTTGTCCTTCCTGTTTTACTCAGACTATGTGGCTCAGCGGATCACAAAGCTTCTTAGTCGGTCGCCGCTTTTAGCCACAGACACTCAAACCCACACACTGTTCTTTGTGAGGACCTTTGTTTGCATAATATATTAACCTAACCTGATACCAGATTAGGTATTAACCCGAATGTCCAAGTGTTAAACTGTATGCAAATACTCCTTGAACTTTCTGAAAGTGAAAACTAAAAAGCACTTCCTTATTTTTTTAAAGGACCCCACTTGGGGATATTAAGGGCAACTTGGTAGCAAGTGGTCCTCACGCTGCTCTGCCAACAAGTACACAAAAATGGAATAAATGCATAGTTACGCTACATTAAATCCCACTGGAACATCTGGGTGCTGAAGACGCCAGCTGCTTGCAGCTGTGTGTGTGTGTGTGTGTGTGTGCGTGTTTGGAGTTATTCTGGTGCAAATGTCAGTGGGTCACCTCTTCGGAGATTACCACTGATCCCACAATCACACAAACAGAAACGGAGAGGCCGCACACAGGAATAGATGGAAGAAAACATGGCTTCCACGGCGGGACAACAGCGAGGGAGGAAAAGTGCTTACACACTGCTTTGTCAACCATGCAATATGTGTGTCAATACACCAATGTGACTCATACATCCAGATAATCGGCATAAAATTGATTTTTGGTTATTTTTTAGCAACATAAATGTCATTTTCCTCACATGTTTACAAGATAATGTCAGAAGGTAAAACTGGCCAAAAATCAACCACCAGTTCTAAAAAGATTGACAGAGATTGATAAAATTTTCCTTGTTTTTAGTCTTTTATTTTGAAAAATGTGATAATTATACATTAAAAACACTCAGCTCTCACACATAAATAATTTTGTATTTTATTGGTTCTATCACTCACTCACATCAAGTACATCTGTCATTTTATGGAGTGTCGTTTTTAAAATCAACAACACAACAAATATATTCTGGTTCAAAGACTAAACACAGATGGGTTTAGTCTGGATTTAAAAGAACTCAGTGTTTCAGCTGTTTTGCAGTTTGTATTGTAAATTGTTTTGATTATGTCTTAAACATTTAAGTGTTATAAATAGAAATCTAAAGAGGGCAAAACACATTTTCACAGTTGTGCTCCTACTTGCTTCAGGGGCGTTTGGATAATTCTTTCCCTTTCTATACTACTGCAAAAATGTAAAGGAATAAATTACAAAATTCTACAAACAAGCAACACATAGTTCACTTATAACTGGAGGTTTCAAACGTAGTGAGAAACATCGTAAGTTTTAAACACATCATTAACAAATGGCTGAAACAATTCACCATGTAATGTTAAAGAAATGAGGCAATACAATTATTATTAATGTTTCCTTGTATTTGTGCAGTAAATTTTATAAATTACAAACCTATAAATCAAACAAAATCAGCTATCTTCATCGGCACATATGTGACGGAGAGATCAAAGGTAGTACAAATAATTTTAAGGACACAATTTAGTATTATTTGAAATATATAAGCCTAAATTGTCAAATGTGTGACACTTAAATAGATCTGATTTTAACAATATATTTAGCTAAATTTTACAAAGATTTATTTGAGCAATTTAGTACAAAAAATAACTACATACTTTAAATGTCTACATTTACTTCAAAAGAAGACATTATTACTAATTTATTCATATACAACCACTCTAAGGCTGTTTTTAGATATTTTAAAAAACATATTTTTATGTGATTATTTCTATATAAAAAAAATTGTGGTAAACGACAACAAGCATCAAAACAATTTCAGTTAATGCCAAATGTTGTCACATATTTTCACCGTATTTGGGAAGACCTAAGACGACACAGGCAATTTCTTTCTCAGGAATAGCAAAGCAAAAATCCTCTTCCGAATCCTTGTGAGTTTAAATCCGTAAAGTAGAGGATTCATAAGAGGAGGAATGAAGACAACAGCGAGGGAGGAAAAGTTCTGGAAGCTCAGAGGAAGATCGGATGATGTAAATCGCATGTGCATCAAGTCAGACACCACAATGACGTATAACGTGATGAGAGAGATTAGATGTGGGACGCATGTCTGGATAAACTTTACCCTGTCCTCTTTGGATTGAATGCATGTTTTAGCAATATATATGTAAGTCCAGACCACAAAAAGCCAATGCACTACATAGATGGACAAAGTGGCTAATGCGTAAACATTATTTATGACAGTGTTTGAGCCAGGGCAAGCAAGTTTAACAATCACCCAGTTTAGACAGAAGAGCCTCTGGATGTTTGTTCCACAGAACCTCAATCTGGCTGTCAGGACCATGTTGACGGAAAAAATGCAGAAAGGAGTCAACCACGACAAGCACACCAATGAGTAAACCCTTCTGTTTGTCATGATTGAGTGGTACTGCAGAGGCAGACAGATTGCCAGGTATCTGTCATAAGCCAAGGCAGTAAGAATGGACGTATCACTGCAGACAAATGAATACAAGACAAAAGCCTGAACTAGACATCGGTGATAAGAGATGACCTGAGAGGACGACAGAAGGTCAGCGAGGAATTTTGGGTAAAACCCAGCCGTGCCGTAAAGTCCATTAATGCAGTGAACACATAACAGAACGTACATGGGCTCATGTAGGCATTCGTCTGAGACAATCACAATGATAACAGCAACATTAAAGAACAGGATAGCAAAGTAACACAGCGATGCAAGAGAAAAGACAACAGCTCTGAACCCGAGTGTGTCATTAAACCCTGACAGGGTAAAAACCTCCTCCATGATGGAGAAGGATAACCTTCCTCCTCCGCTGCAGCTACCAGCACCCTCTTCCTCAGTACCTGGTATTAATATTCTGCAAAGCAAACTCTGGGGATTCTCTGTGCGATCTCAGCAAGGCCAACAGTTTCTTACTTTTAGCTATGAATGGTTTTTATTGTATTGAAAATAAATCTTATTCCCAACCTGGCTAATTACTGCACAGCGTAACAGAAGGCATTGAATGTGTATTACTCACATCTTTGCACAGGTGAGAATGTGACAATTAATTACAATTCAAGCACTGCAAAATATGGACAACACAGATCTGCTTTTTAATTTAGTTGCGGAAGTCTAATTACACTATTCAATTGCAATGTGTGCAATTGAAAGGGGGACAAAAATAAATCAGTAGTTCAAAAAAGGAGACCAAGCACATCATTAAATAAACTATGTGACAAGTGGAGACATACAAACTGTTTTTCCCTGTGACATCAGCCTGGATCTCCGTCGTCCAATGCTAACGTGTTTAAAGCTACAGAATAAAAAGAGGAAAAACGATTTAGGACACCACTTCACTATTTCCAGTTCTTCTGTACGACAATATATTGGGGGCATTATATAACAAAAGGAGTAAATTTCCACCAGAAAACTTGGGAAAAACAAGGAAATTTCTGAGCTCAAAAAAAAATATTTAATTGAGAAAATGTTTGACTTTTCAAACTCAGAAAATTTCCAAAGGTCAAAAATTTGTGACTTCTGAAACTGAAAAATTTCCTTGCTTCTTCTAGAAAATTTCTGAGATTTATCAAAAAAATGTGGGTCTTTTTTAGTGAAAATGTACTCTTCCTTGTTTTTTCTAACTACAATGGCCCTAATATGCCACCGTACTTCTCTATCTTAGACTGCATGTCAGTTTTAATCATAAACTAAATGTCTAACATTGCCCATCTTAATACTAAAGTAATGCTTAGTTTGCTTTTCCACAGCCAATTTTGTCTTTTAGGCGTAACACAGAGCTCCCAGGAGGAAACCAAATAAGTTTGTAGAGTCACCAAACCTCTAAGGAACCACAAGGCACAGACACTGTGTAGGATGGCTCACCAGAAAGTCCGGTGGAGATGTCTTTTTGTATTGTTTTTTTTGGTCCATAAACTATATCGCCTTTTGCTTCTTCCTTGTCGGGCATGTTTGTTCTCAAGAGGTTTTGCGAGATTTCTCATCTGACATCTTAATGTTTGTGAGAGAAATCTGTCCGTTTGTGGGTTGTTGTACAAGTTGAAGCATAAACTTAGTGAGCCAAGCTTACTGATATGTAAACAGTTACCACAATAAGCTTGAGTGTTGCAGCAGGTGCAGGGCAGGGGAAGGAAGAAGAATTAGCTGTTCAGAGATCCAGATGCAAGCGACTGATAAGACCTCCTTCCTTAATGTGGCTGGTCCCCTACAGGAAAACCTTGAAGAAGAATTGTTGCTGTTCATAAACTAAAATGTAAGAATACACCACAAAAAGAGTACTTTGAAAAACATTTGTCCTTTACAAATGTCTTTGTCGCCAGGAACTGTTTGTATGTGGACAAGCGGTGCAATGGAGCAGAAAACAGGTATGTTTGCAAACCTCCAGTGCTAATATTGACAATGCCTGAGTATGTGTTGAAGAACAACATAGTTCACAACGGCTGATAAAATGTATGAGCCAAATGAAATGATGCAGAGGGTTTTCTACGAGCAGAATGATGTCTACAGGTTTGAGAACTACATAAAAAGATTTTACATTTAGCGTTCATAAAATTCTGAGTGAAGGACTTGGAAAATGGTGAGATAATGACATGCAGCATGTACTTAAATTCAGATCTATGATTTACAAAAAAAAATGTATTTATGTTTAAGCTTGCTGTCATAGTCCACTGCTTTTAAAATATAAAATAAACAATTTGGCTTTTAGGTTGTCATCCATGGGAAACAAACTGCCCTCTTCATATGACTTGTGAATTAATTTAGTTTTAGAAAAATAAAACACCAACTTTAATTGTAGTTAAAGTTTAGTGGCTTGCCTCCAGTTTTGCTAGAGTTATTGACTCTGTCCGAATCTCATGAGATATTGACCTGTTGACCAACTCTACAATAACTTTTGTTTGTGATTAGAGACGTAATTAAGGAGAAGTGTTTGGGTGCTATCTAGGGAATCTGTAATGACTTGTATGACCCATCATATCAGGTCAGTTCAAAGCATCTTTCTGATCACGTAGATGTAAGCAGCAAAATCCCAAGAGTCCTTCTCACTGTGACCAACTGGGTCCTCATTAGCGGTTATAGCCTGGCTGTAGACATCCAGTTCCTGAGGGATGCTCTGCTGTTTACCAAAGGGCCCACAGAGGACATTAATGACAATTCAAAGTATCCAGGATGCCAAAATGTAACAATTAGTGTCACAAACTTGCTTCGAAGGCTGTTGGTTCTTTGGAAACAAACTTCCCAAGTTGAGTTTGAATATGGAACATGAAGGATTTCACCTTTCCAGTGTCTGATATTATTAATGCCATTACCAGTCAAAATAACCCAACAGTTTGAAAGTACAGAAGTTTTTATACCAATGGGTTGAAAATATCAAAACTAATCAGTAGTTTAAATGTCTTGTAGAAAACGGCCAATTCTTGCAACTCAAAGACAGGATAAATACCATCTACTCATTGTTTTCTATCTCAAACTACAACATCTTGCCATGTTTTTTCTTTATTGGTTGGGTTGTCCAGCTAATGACAGCAAATGAGTTTTCTTAGGTCCATATAGGCCTTTTTACAGGGAACTTCTAAACACAGACTACCTCTTCTTTGCCTTTTCATGGGGCAGTCACCTCAGCTGCTCAGTTACGATACATAAATAAGAACGAGTAAGTCGCAGCTGCGCTACAGTTTATACTATATATTTCACACCTACAAGCTAACTGTGCTCTGTTGTTCAATCAATCCAGAGAAATAAGATTTGTGGGCCAAGTTCGACCTACGATTTCTTAAATTGGTAATAGCATAGCTCACACTGGGGCATGCAGAGCACAGAGTAGCTTTTAAGAGCACTTTAAAAGGAATCAATGTTAGAGGGTCTATTATGTCATAACGTTATTCTCTCATCAATCTCATCCCTGTAATGTTGCTTTGACTCATTCATTTACATCTGAGAAATCCTCAGATCTCCCCTGGCATCAACTCATGCAATGCACTGCCTATAAACTATTGCATTCTGGCGGCTACAAGAATCAGTAAAACTAGTTAGTGAAAGTCACCAGGAACAAATTGATTATTTGTACGTGTATCAGACAACATTACCGGCGTTTGACTGAGCTCAGGGCTTGTATCATGACCATACAGTACTGGATTCTCCACATCATCAGGTGTCAAACCTGAAGTCGAATCAACCATTAATGTCCCACGTGCAGAGTGTCATTAGCCCCACAGTAGAAATACCTGTGGTTTGACTGGTGGCTTAACCTGGAGGCAAAGCCAAGGCGGCAGTATCGACCCAGAGTTGATTTACCAGAAATCATGAGTACCATTTGCAACAGAAATAGGCTACTTTTCTTCAGAGAAAATCCAACATATTTTCTCTACATTGAGGGGTGACTGGATGTGTCTTCTCCAAATCAACTGCTGCTTGCATCTAGGAGTGGCAGAAGAGTTATGCTGCCCTCTAGTAATGGTTGCAGTCAATGCAGTGTAAGACAAAGCTTTGTCGACCGTGAAGACCGAAATAGAGTCTGGTTTGAGTACAAAATACTTAAAATATTACAGTGAATGCAGCAATATACATTAATTGAATATAACATTACATCTTTAAAGAATTCAGACACCTCAACATATAAACATCTATCTATCTATCTATCTATCTATCTATCTATCTATCTATCTATCTATCTATCTATCTATCTATCTATCTATCTATCTTTATTGATTGTCACACCTGCTTTGCATCTATTTATACCTGTCAATAAAAAGAATCACTGTTTCCCAAAATGATTCCAAAGTCTTTGTCTAAGTTTGTTTTCTTTTATTGTTCAGGTAAGGCCTTCTTATATTTTGTATTTTCTGTTATTTAGACATCCAGATCAGAAGCTTCTTTAACTTTGTTGTAAAAAAAAAAGTCTTTAACTTTTTGACCTTAAAACTTTGTCTACATTTGTTTTGTTTTTTTATCCATTGCAATATACAGTATGTGGATTAGTTTTTCCCTTAAACAAGGTCTTTAGTCGATGAAAGTTGCAAAATGCACAATTTTGTATACTGATAGTTTCCAAGTGTCAAAATTTGTTCACATTTCACATGGTAGTCTCTTCACTGTTTTTTGTAAGACAAATGTTAGTTTTTGAAATCCGCAATCAGCAATAATACAGCAATATTAAAAGTCAGCTGTCTATACCATATCAAAGATATGTTTTTATGTACTTATTTATTTTAACATTATGCATAGATACATCAACATGAGGGTGACAGAAAGTTTTCCGTAACTGGACTAGTTTAACAACACGTTGTGACTTCAGAGGACAGAACCATAAATCCCAGTGGTCCAGCTCACTGTAGCCACTGGGTGATAATTAACTGTTCTGGCTTGGTTCTAGTCAGGCCAGTCCTCTGAGGCCGGTCCTCAGTGCAGTTGAAACACATGGGAGGCCAAACAAAGGACACAATCACAGTCATTAATGAACTCTGACAGGTCAAGAGAGACTCTTCCTCATAGGGCCAAGTTCTCTAAACATATTGCATCACGCTAAGTGGAACTGGCTCTTTCTTTTCAACTTAAACACACACTCGCAATGCAACGCAACAACTTTCGTCACTTTCCAAACAACTTTCTGGTAACTTTCTAACTCTGAGGTACACCTGGTTTCAGGCTTTCACAAATTAAGTTATTAATATAGAAATAATTCAGTTTTGACAGCAGGTAGAGATGGGAACAACAGTTTGTACCTGACTTTAGTACTGAGAATTGTTCCATGCTTTCCTAAACAGAAAAGCAACATTTGTGGAAATTATCAGTGAAAAAGCCAAACCATGTGATATCTTTCACAATATGATGGAGAAAACAGACTTCTTTAATCCTCTCTTTCTCCAGATATCAGGTGGCTGACGACATGAATGTCCACACAATTAATGACTCTTTGCTACTACGTCACCTGATCATTTTGCCATATAGAATAGAGTCTTACTATTCTTACTTATTAATGAAGTATATGAACGTTAATGTTCTGACAGGGCTGCACAGTGGCGCAGTTGGTAGCACTGTTGCCTTGCAGCAAGAAGCTCCTGGGTTCGATTCCCGGACCGGGGTCTTTCTGAATGGAGTTTGCATGTTCTCCCTGTGCCTGGTGGGTTCTCTCCGGGTACTCCGGCTTCCTCCCGCAGCCCAAAAACATGACTGTCAGGTTAATTGGTCTCTCTAAATTCTCCCAAGGTGTGTGTGTGTGTGTGTGTGTGTGTGTGTGTGTGTGTGTGTGTGTNGGTTGTTTGTCCTGTTTGTCTCTGTGTTGCCCTGCGACAGACTGGCGACCTGTCCAGGGTGAACCCGCCTCTCGCCCAGAACGTAGCTGGAGATAAACACCAGACCCCACTAGGGACAAGGGTGTAAAGAAAATGGATGGATGGACCTTTCATCCTTTTAAAAGGTGTTTGCTGGAAATTGCTGCAGTCCACTGGTGAAATTTGAATCCAGCTCTGTGTTAGTTCGAAGTCAGATGTAATGGGCCACACTTAAAGGATTTCACTATTCTCTCCTCCAGTCAGAATAAGATCCTCACCAAAGGCTTATGAATCACGAAAAGGAAAATGTTTTTTGTGTTTCTTTTGATCAGCAATGGTTTTCCAACGCTTTTATGATTTCTCGATTTATGGATAAGAGCCTTGAATTTCTTTAGATTATGTTTTTTTGTTTTTTTTACCCTACTTCATGTTGTCAGACAGGTTCTATTGTAGTGATTGAAATTTCTGGCAGTAATCAGGTCTGGATATGGGTGAAAATGAAAACATGATTAACCTCACGTTAATTAAATTAGGGATATTTACAACTTTCCTTCTATAACAGTGACTTGACAGAGAGAGTGGTGGATAAAGAAGATTTTTACATGTGGGAGGATTTTTGTCCTTCGTCTCATCTGTCAAAATAAAATAAATGATAACTTTCTTTCAACTCCTTGAACTCCTTGACACTAAATATTTCAAAAACTCATTTTGAACATTTCTTCTAGTGTGTTTTTTTGTTCCTGGTACTTCAGGCATGAGGTTTGTTCATAAGATCTAAGACCTGATCTCATGGGGTTTCTGTATCATCATGGCCTTGTTGAGAAATGTTTAGACTGGTTGTCAGAAATAACATTTCATCTAGAGCTTTTATGTAATTCTACTGTTCAAAAACTTGCTTTAAATTAAAATCTCCTGTAGTTCTGAGTACAGATAAATTTTTCATAGCCATAGTTTTGCACATAATCTCTGCTGTCATGGCATTGGTTGTCATTAGTTACATTTACTCATTTACTTGAGTACCGATTTGGGGAAAAATACTTTTAGGAGAAATTCTGCTGCACAAAGCCTTTCACTTTTACTTGAGTAATATGTTATTGCTACTAGTCTCTTCACTTCAAAAAACTTTACCGAATAAAGACATTATTAAGCAAACCTGGACAGGCCTGTGAAGAGGAGGGGGCAGGGAGGGCTGGAGCCCCTGCCCCTTTTATCTTTGATGCCCCTAGTGCCTTTGTGAGGGTTTTTTTCCCCAATTATTATTACTTTTTATCTGTATGTCAGGAGGCCTGCTTGTGCCCCTCAGCAATAATGTCTAGCTAAATATAATAATTTAGCAAAATAAACTAGTCTGGCCCTCAGTCTAATAATGATTCTCAGTTTCTGCCTCCATGTTGTTCAGACTCCGGGTTCGTGGTGAGGAGGAGGGCGGATCTGTGCCTCTAACTATCAAATTATGGGCAAGAATATTTTTTCATACACTGGTTTGTGAATAAAAAAACGTAGGTCTGATGTTGACGTTAGAAAAACTGTTTCTATTTATATTTCATAATTTTCCTCGCAATAGCGGGACAAAACCCGCCTCGCCCCAAAACACAGAAATGCTTCGGCTGGAGAGAAAACTTCTGACTTTAACTTCATCATTCTGCTAAAGGCCCGGTTCGCTACACGCAGTCTGAGTCAGAACCACCTATAGGTAGAAAGAATGTCTGTCTTTATATCAGACATCCTGATATAAGACACGGTACCGACTGTCACCGCGAGTCGCGACGCAGCTCAAAGCCCCGGTACCACCTGGTACCACCTGCTGACTGTTCGCTCTGCTTCTCCTTAACGTTTCTACCAGGCGGGTTAAAGCCGCTGCTGATGGGATCTGGGCTGGAGGTGAGCAGCTGGAATAGAAGTTACTGAAAAACCTCAAGTGTTAAAGGAAGATTCGGCCCAATTGGATTTCACAAAATGAACATCAGAGAAAAAACTGGAGTAATAATTAGAACCGCAGCATAAAGCCAAACATGCCACAATTAAATGAATCAAAATGTCTCCAAAGCATCGGGGGACTGACATAGGGGCCACCGGCGGATTCCAGGTAGATTCCAGGTAGAGATGCGCATCGCAGCAGCTGTTCATGCAGGGCTGGCCCAAGGTAATATGGGCCCTTAAACAGAACCCTCCTTCCTAATTAAATCCTAAATGTAGAATTTTGTTTCTCAGCTGAATGGATGATATAATATTTAATAACATTGTCATTCTCTATAAATGATGCTACAGGCCCCCTGGAGCACGCAAAAAAATTAAAATAGTTCCATATGTCTTTATATTTCTTTTTGTAGCGTATTATGAAGCAATATTTTAAATATTTAAATAGTATTCAAAATACACAAAGGAGACTGAGAATTTATCTTTTCATTTATTTTAGTCCTAAAACATTCTTAAGTAAAACACCACCAAAGACATGCATTATTAACTGAGATATTTACATTAAAAAAAATAATTACAATGAAAGGCCAAATAAAAAGAAAAAATAGCTTTCTTTAGGTTTAATGAACAACCGATTTAAAAAAAATCTTTCATATTAAGGTCAATATTTTTCTTCATTTCGATAAATATTTGACACACAGTGACTAATATGAATTAGTCATTGTTAATATGAATTAATAATGAGCACAGCAATGCTGACAGTTCATATCAATGTATAGTAATGTAAAAGAGAAGGCCAAAAATGTCAAAATCTTAAAGCAAACAGTCACTTTCCCCCCGTTTGGGAGAACAACCTTCTCAGGTGTTTATAGATTTCTTTCATTTTCAGTCCGTAAACGACTGGATTAAAAAGAGGAGTGCACATTATTATGCACATTGTCATCGCAAACTGTACAGCCTTTGAAATGTCAGATTCCAGTCTCACAATAATCATGTCATAAGCGAACAAACAGGAGTAGTTGATTAAAACCAGCAGGTGAGGTAAACACGTCTGTGCAGCTTTTTTCCTCACTTTCCCACTGCTTCTATAGGCCACTATGAGTATCATTGTGTAAGTGAACAATATGAAAACTATCGGAAAAACAGCAATGTTGAAAACAACAACCAGGCCGTACATCAACAAAGCTTTTGAAGCCACACAGAGAAGATAATTCACTGAATTGTTGCAAAAAATGCCTCTCAAAGTGAAGCTACAGAGCTTGGAATTGGCATTTCCAATGAAGGGCACGACGATGTGACAAGCAGGCACAAACCAAGCTAGAACAAGGAAAACACTCACTGTTCCTTTTCTCATGATCATATGATATTGCAGAGGTTTGCATATTGACACAAATCTGTCAAAAGCCATGGCTGCTAACAGCAAGTATTCTGAGCAGGTCAGAGTGTAAAATGCAAATGCCTGAATGAGACAAGCCTCATAAGACACAATCTGCTTCTCTGATAAGAAGTCAGTCAAAAGCTTTGGGTAGATCGAGGAACTGAAAAGAATAGAGTTGATCAACAAAGCAGCAATAAAGATATACATGGGCTCATGGAGGTTCCTGTGAATCACAACCAGACAAACGACTGTAGAGTTGCTGGACAGGATCAAAATATAACCTGTGACCATGATGGAGAAATAAACATACCGGTATTTTTCTAACTCCACATGGCCACCGAGATTAATGTATGTTACGTTCATAGCGTCACCAAGCCAGATGATTAAAAACCTGACAGAAAAGAGTAAATGAGGCAGGTTTAATGTCTAAAAGTGTTGCTCATGTCTCTTTTGTGTACAGGTTCCTCTGTACGTTCTGAAAGGAAATGGAGTTAGATCACCCATTTAAAGTCACTCCTTTAGCCACTATGGATTTCAGTCTATTCCAAGTGGAGCCGTTGGCATGCTAACAACTCCACGTGTGTAGAAGCGTGAAAACGCTTTACTGAGGAACAATGATTTAGGTCTTTGAAATGGTTTCGCGTTGTAAAAATATTATTTCACAAAGTAGCAGTTGCTGTTGGACTGTAGTGTTGTGCTGTTTATACCTAAAGGATTAATATTCATTCATGCTGAGTCTATACGCTCATATGGAGCCACACTAACACATGCTTACCACATATCGCTACCAAACTTAAATCCGTTTTGGTTTCCACTGAAACTGTAAATATGAGGGAGAAATAAATCAGTTTCACCAAAAAATAAACAATAATAATAAGTGCAGTGGTTATGTGTTGGTGGATGTTCCAGAATCTGACCTGCTGCTTTCTGATTAGATGTGAAGACAGCATCAAGACTTAAACAGCTTTTATTCATTTCTTCTTAAAGGGGCAGTATTACTTGTTTTCCAGAAACAAAGTGGCATTTTATAGCGCAATCAAGTAACTGTGTTACCGTCAGGTGTGAGAAAAATGTTAAATATTTATCAAATATGACTCAAAAGAAATTTAACTACGTAATTTAATGCCTTGGAATTGAGCTTGTGTTTCCACTATTATCCCTTTAAAAACATTTTACCGGTGTCGCACTGAGAAGAAGCTCCTACAATGAGCTCAGCAGATGCTCAGTTCTATCAGGTGTTTGCTAATTGCTGCTGGCTAGTCTGAAGGAGCAACGCTCCTGATGACCGACTCAGGCGTTGTGTTGGTCTGAGTCCATCCAAAATTTGAAAGAGTTCAGGGAGAATGACAAATTTTGTGAGACGTTTTATTGATTTTTGTGTTTGTTTTTATTTTTTTTAAAAAAGCTCTTTTACAATAAAATTAGGCAGCACACTTTCAACAAAGTCGTTAATATGTGAAGCAAATATTTCTGTC